>VZRX01019225.1:433175-528744 GCA_013398075.1 Notiomystis cincta | reverse complement strand
TTTTTTTCTCCTTTTTTTTTTTTTTTTTAATCTTGGAAAGGAATCAGGAAAAGCTCTACCAAGGTAATGATTAATGCAAGGAATCACATCCTCACATATTGAATAAATAAATATAAACTAATATAAACACAAAAAAACTCTTGGAATTTGTCAGTCCATGGTCTTATTATCTTGAGCTCCAAAGCCAAAATTGCAGACTATGGTTTACAGATGCTTTTCCCCTCTTTCCCTCTCCTCCTCCTCCTCTTCCTTTTCCTTTTTTTCGCTTGCCTTTCCTTCCCCCCCATGCCCCCAAGGCAGCTCAAAGGACCTTGTGGCTCCCTTGCTAGGAATTGCTCCTCTGACAAAACCTTTGCTTCCCTTTTCAAATGAGTTTGGCAAATGTTAGTGAAAAGGTTGCTAGTAAATATTCTTTGAAAACATTTATGGGTTTCTGAGGGTGCATGAAAACTGTTCAGGCTGCAGTTCACAGAACTTCTACCCCACCGGAGACCTGGGAATTCTTCACTATGATTTTTGTCCCAACTACTCCTCCATTCACAGGATACTTGAAAAGTCCTATACACAAAAAGAGAAAAGAAAAAGGAGGGCAAAAATAATCTAAAAGGGATGCACGTTTTTATCACTTTTTTTATCTGGTTATCTGAGCTTAGAGGAAATTACAACCAGTCTTCCTAGATATTTAGGTCCTTAGCTCTTAGGGTCGAGGAGATGAGAGGTTTTGTTTGGGATCCTTGATAAATGGTTTCAAGGAGACCTTTCTCCATTATTTACTTTATTTATTTTGGTTTGTTTTTTTTTTAATTTTTAACCCCAAATCAGACCCTTAATTTCTTTGAAGTATCTTTTCTCTGATTTTCAAATGGCACCAATCTTTCTTGGGTGAGTTTGGGACTACTCAGAGTCTTCACTGAGATTTAAAATCT
This sequence comes from Notiomystis cincta, assembly GCA_013398075.1. NCBI lineage: Eukaryota > Metazoa > Chordata > Aves > Passeriformes > Notiomystidae > Notiomystis > Notiomystis cincta. Next base: position 527,818 of record VZRX01019225.1, on the reverse strand, counting down.
GAAGAAACAGGGGATAAGTGGGAGCATTTTTTAGTCCACAGCTGTTCTCTGGGTCAGGCCTTTGGATTTGGATCAGTGCAGTAGAAGCAGAAGTCTCTGTGGCAGCCATCAGTAGTGAAAAAAACGAATATTCCATTCCCAGCTCTATAGTCTTTCTCCTTTACTCCATGGGCACTAGGAAGGGAGAAGCTGGTGAACCTGTTCCTGCCTTAGGAATTCATGAGGCTGAATTTGTGTGGCAGAATCTGTGTTTTTCATTATCAGCAAATTTTCCTCTAGATAATATTCTTTCTCCAGAATTACTCATTAAAGAAATAAAATAATTCCCACAAACAACTGATTGTTCAGCAAAGAAATATTAACCAAAATCTCCTCTGTATCAGATGTTTTCACTGCATTTCTCTCCCTTGGTAAGAAAGACCTTTGGTTGTCAGTCCCTCCAGGATGTCAGCTCCCTCCTCAGCTCCCTCCTTTCTGGGCCAATTGTCAGGGTCACAGAAAATTCCCAGGGCATTTGGCAATCTTCTATTAGGGATCTCATCTGGGAAGACATGAGAACCACTGGCCAAAGCTGCAGAAAAAAATTGAGCCCGTTTCAAGGTTCGAAGGGGAAGCAAAACAAAAGAAAATACTTGTGCTAATTCTCAATGTTTCTGCTGACTCAGCATACAGACAACGGGAAATTTCTCCTTGACTTGGAGCGATGTGTCCAAACATAAAGCCTGGACCTGGCCACACTTCTGTGTTTAAAAAAGTTTGTAACCAGACCTCCACTCTACAGCTGGCCCCAAGCCAGTACTCACAAAGTGGAATGAAACCTCTCTTTGATTATTTAATACAGCCCAGAAACTGGAGCGGAGCTGATCACAGCCATGGGTTTGGATGGGAATATTAGGGGACAAAGAGTACACCCCACACTGGGCAATAAGGCTGAGGAGCAACCAATAACATTGCAGGGTCATAATTATCCACATTCAGGGAAAACCCAAGGTTCTGCTTCAGCCAGGGACTCATCTTGCTCTTCACAAATCAGTCGGGGTGTCCAAGCAAGATACAAATCTCCCCAAATTCTGGTGTGAATGCTGTGGATTCAGCAGAACTGTGCTCAGACTTGGAGCTCCAGGAGATTTCCATGTCAGTAGTTTTGCTAATTCAGTCCTTTTTCTACACTTCCCTCACAGCCCTCTCCTATAAGTACTTCATCTGCTGGAGTTGGCCACATAATCAATTTACCATCCCCAGGCTTGGCTGACTTTGATAAAGAGGATTTAGAGGGTTAATTTGAGCCCTCATATTTCTGAGGGGACGCTATACTTAGGAAACTTTCTGTGGTGCGCTTCAGCATGGATTAGTTGTTCTACTTCCCATAAAACCTTATGTCTGCCAGCTTGCCTGGGATTAGAACTAAAATGGAGTGTGTAGATCCCATTGCCACAAATAGAGCTTCTGCACTAGGGCTGCTTTGCTTGGGATATGAGCCAAAGTTATAAATATTGAGGGCCTGATTTTTCAGTCCATCACAGTTGCAGTACATATATATATATATATGTATGTGTGTACATATATATACATACATAGATACGTGCTTGTGTGTGTGTGACACTTCACACCCATGGACACTCTGAATGCACACAAGCAAACTTTTCATGCTGTCCTTGAAAACTTCATATGACACGACAGAGTCATACTACTATTAGTGATGTTTTGGAACACAAATTAAAGTAGAATTTTTTGTCCTCAGTGAGACAGGCTTGGTGTTTTTAACTCTCAAAGGACACATGTCTCTGTGGTGGCTTTGTGCGACATTCAAAAGGAAAGATCACCCGGAGACCTGCACCAAAAGGGAGGCTCTTCTACTTTACAGTTTCAAATTATATTTCTAACACTGCATTACTGTGCTGTCTGCTGTTCCTTGGGAATACAGAAGGAAAATGTCAGAGTCAGACTAGTCAGTTTGTTATGTGAAGCCTGTTGCCTCTTCCTCTGGCTTGTTTGTAGACCTTGATTAAATCCTGAAAGAAGCACGGCTGTTCCTGGTACCAACTGCCAACCTCCTCTTTAAATGAGCAAAACTAATTCTCCGTGTTGGTTATGTTGCCACTCATGAAAGATGGTGAATGGGCTGTTTGCCAGCAAAGGTCCACAGGCAATGAAGGCTGCTGGTGCAAACACTCAGCAGCATGTCTGGGAGAAGTGAGGGAAAAGAGCCATCAGGGCCTTGTGGTGCTGTTGGTCATGGGCTGACTGATCTGGATACCTGAGCTGGAAAATGGTCCTGAGGGACTCACTGTGGAAGGCAGGAAAGGGAGGACCAGCAGAGAGAAGTTCAAACCCTCCACTCTGCAAGCCTGGTGGCTGCTCCTTATGGTTGCAGGAGCTGTGCAAACACACGGGTGCTGCTGAGAAGCAGAATTACAGCCTCATCTCTCTGAACTCCCCCTGTCCTGAACAAAATCATGATGAAAAACCATCTTTACCCTCCTGCTTTTGCAGGCTTGAAAGAAAGGAAATGGAGACAACACACATGGAGGAGCACCCAAACACAAAACCTCAAAAGCTGCTCTAGTCACAGGCAGAGGCAGAAAATCCTCTCCTTGTGCAGCTCAATCTCTCCTTCTCTTGCAGACTCTGGTAGTTCAAAAGCCCTGCTACTGCAGAATCTCAGTCATAGGTGGAAGGGCACTAAGATAATTTTTTTTTCCATTTATAGATCCATAGTGGTGACACCTAAAAATCCCAACCCAATCTCAGAAGGTTCTTATGAGGGTATCCTGTAGATAGGTCAAAGGAAAACCAGCTAAGACACTGTAAATTTTTGAGTTTGAGAGAATATCCCATGCATCTGTATTAAATCTGCCCACTTCTTGCTGTGTGGGTCATCCTCATGCCAAGTTTTCCTTGTAATTCAGGAGCAAAAAATATACTCCAGGCTTGGTGCCATGCAGTGAAAACACATGTCTTGTCTGTACATAATTGTACAGAAACTGGAGCCTTTTATTTTTCATGAGAACAGGCCCATGACAATCAAATCCTGTCTTTCTGAGACATTTATCTGGCATCTTGTCACATAGTTTCTGTGGATTTCATATGTCTGATTTAACTATCCCCAAACTCCTGCAAGGCTGGAGGTATCCTTGGCTTTTTGCACTGATAAACTCTTCTCAATATATATGTATTTATTAATCTCCTTCAAAAATACTTATTAATTTCAACAAATATCACTCATGTTGAATTTCTTAGGTTAAGAACTAAATCAGTCTGACATCTCAAAAATTATTCATGTTTTTGCTTTGAGACATTACATGGATATATCTATATTTAACTTTTTAAAAATAGAGATAATACTTTTCTCCCCACCTTTTTGAGCCATGAAAATTAAACAAAAAGGCTTTTTTTGGACTAGTTGGAGCATTTATATTTGACATACCAATAAAACAAACAGCTTTTTGTTGTTGATGCTTTACTGGAAATGTTTCAGATGAACCCCAGTCTACATATTTTTACTGTATCTTGGCTTTTAAATCAAAACATTTTTTCATCCTGTTATCACCTATTATATCAACTAAGCTTGTGGCATAGGTGATTTAAATTCCTTACTGAAGGTCACACAGGGCAGTGGTGACAGAGAGCTGCATGGAGTTCCCCCAGTCCTGGGGTACTGCAGAAAAGTGCATGAACTGGGGCTTACCTTCATTTCAAAGCTTTCTCCAAAGATTTTTCACTCTGCAAAGCAAGTGAAATTCATTTCAGAACTCACCCAATGCAACTGGACTGTCAGAATTGGTGCCAAGGATTTTTCACTTTTGAGATATTCCTTTTTTTTCTTTTTTCTTTTCTGGGAAATTATCTTTCGCACATGCTTTCTCTCTCTCTCCCCTCCCCCACATATTTTCTGTTTCTGCTTTTTTTCCCAGTGTATATCTGGAAGATTTCTCACTTGAAAAGCATATTTTCTCTTCTCTTAGGAATGGGTAGTGGTCTGGCAGGCTTGGCCTTGCCATCTGCCTTGTCAGTGCTCTCCCAGCTTAAGCCTTGGAGATGACCTCCTGCCACCCTCTCCTTCCCTCAGAGTGAGATTTGGGGGCTGTTACGGTGCATAAAGCAGAAGGCCTGGCTGTAGGTCTGTTAAGACTGGGTTCATGGTGGGGAATCCCACAGAAGTCAGGAACCCAAGTGTTCTCCGTGAGCCTAAATTCCCTGCTGTGACTGCACCCAGCACAGCTGCTGACGGCAGGAGACCCTGCCTCCATGTCCTAGCTGCTCTGCTTCAGTGTCCTGAACAACCACCCCCTGCTGGATTTTCCCACCCTGTGGAGGGAAATTAAGTTCTTTGTCAGGGCTGGGGAATCCCCAGGATGGCCTTGAAGCGTGTTCTTCAGAGCGCCGTTGACACTTCGCAGTGCGCTCTGTTCATGCCCGTGCGTGCACACGCACAGAGCCCCGCGCTGCTCAGTCCTCCTGGGGGAGCCCTGAGGGTTTGTTTTACAGCAGCTCTCAGACTAGTGGTGAAAAAGTGGCTCTCACAGACCCTCTCAGGCTTCAGATCCTCCTCCTGGGATAATGTGAGCACCCTCCAAAAGCAGCAAGAGATATTGATTTCCTTGGTCAAAAACCTTTTCTCTGTGTCATCTTCCACCCAGTTTACTCTTTGCAGCTCCCAGCTGGACATGCCAAGTCAGCTGGGAGGACCAGGAACATAACTCACCTCCTCTCCCAGGTACCAGAAAATGATGATTCCCAAATGGTCTGCTCTCTTGACACAGAGGGCCACCCCCACCAGGTATTCCAGGGGGATTTGGAAAAAGTTCACAGATGACCCTGGTTCTTAAGAAGTGTGGAACTGGGTTGCAAGGTGACCTGATGCTCACTCTGTGAGTTGGTGTGAGGGAGGTGTCTGAGGAGCACTAAATCACCTGGCTGGGCTAACAAACAGGTGGGATCCATGTGGGCCTTCAAGCCACAAGACAGTTCTTTGAAGTTTTCTGCAGAAATTCAGGAACCAGGACCCTGTGCACCACTGGTTTTGACTGGCAGAAGTATTTCAGATGCTCTGACAGTTTCAGTAAGAAGCTCAGGCATCACAAAATACCATTGCCCATAAATTCTGGCCTTGTCTAATTTGGTACAGGCTTTCCCTGTACCAGTCATCTTGCAGAACTCCACTGGTGTTTTTCTAGTTGTGTGCCCTGAAAAAAGGATTTGGGGAGGCAGTTGTAAGTGGGATTGATCTGAGGAGAGGCAGTGGAGTGGGGAGAGGGTTGGTGTTTTAGCAGATACATGGGGCAGAGCTTCCCCTGGTGAAAGGCCGGCGGGGAAGCAGTGCTGTTCGCATCCTCAAGGCGAATGAAAGTGCTTTCCCAGCTGTGCTCACCTGGATTTTGCCTAAAGATCCAGCTCAGGCGAGAGCCAGAGTTTAATGAGAAGAGCACGCGGGCTGCCAGCTGGGTCAGGAACTGTTCCCATGGTCACACAGAGTTTACAGGACAAAGAAAGAGACACACATTTGCTGCAAATGGCTGAGAGCAGGAAACGAGTTGACCTGGGAAGGAAAGGGGGGAGAAGGAAATGGCAGGAAAGAAGCTTGGCTTCAGGTTGAGATACCACAGCCTCCAAGAGAAAGGTGGTGAACTGAGGCTTGTGTTTGTCTGAACAGGTAGGACCATGTTTCCCTCTCCAGACTGCAGTTGGGAGAAAAGATGTGATGGTGCCTACGAGGCTGATGTTGGGGGTATTTAGGCTTCAAATTCTCTGAGGGGGCAGGTGGAAGCACTTGGTACCCTGCCCAAGCCTGAAGGAGGCTCTTGCACTTCACACCAAGTGCTGGCACGAAATGCTGCTGTTCCTGTGATGGGGATGCAGGAGCTCTGAGTAGAGGGCAGTGTGTTGTTTTGTCCAAAGGCATGCAGAAGGCAGACCTTCAATGAGAATTACCTATTTTTCTGAATGCCCCAACCCCCACCAAAAAGCCCCATTTTAATAAGAAAGTTGTGCTGTCCAACCCGGAGCCTGCTCCTTCCTGATCCGTGTCACCGAAGATGCTCGTACTGATGCGTCCTGGTTTTTCCCCTCCCTCTGGAGTCCTGCCTCCCACGGGGATTTCTCCTGTGTCCGCAGCACAGTTTCAAGGACTCACTTGCCCTCTGGCCCAGAGGTTTGGACACCTGCCTGCAGTACTGAGAGGCACTGGCCGGGGTTTCCCCAGCAGCCCGCAGCCGTCAGGTGCCCAGACTGCCCACAAGGGAGGAGTGCCCCAGTTCCTCAGGCTCCCTTCAAACCCTCCATCAAGAAGCCAAAGGCTGCCCAGACCAGGTGTTCTGCTGGTTCCAGAACCACCAAATCCAACTCCCTGTCGCCTGAGGGAATGCAGAAGCCGTTGCTGCTGCTGGCAGCCAGCTGAAAACTGCTGATGTCCCCAGCCTGTCTGCAGATGTGCCTTCCTCTCACTCCCGGACCTTTCCAGACTGGTTGAGTATGTTGGGTTTTGGTGTGGTTTATACAGATTATTTGGGAAAGTTTCTCACACCAACTTGCCCCTCAAGTTCCCATACAAAAAAAAAAAAAAAAAAAAAAAAAAAAAAAAAAAAAAAGAAATCCTGGCATGACACTTGCCAAATAATTTTAGCTAAAGTAAAANGTCCCCCAAATTCCCAAAAAAAAAAAAAAAAAAAAAAGAAAAAAGAAAAAAAGAAAAAAGAAATCCTGGCATGACACTTGCCAGATAATTTTAGCTAAAGTAAAAGCCAGTAGCTGGTGCTTTTTTTTTTTTTAAGTGGTTCTTTTAATTTAAAAAAGATAAATAAATTCAAAGGCACCAGTCCAGGCACTGGTTTTAATTTCAGGGAGGAGAAAAAAGCATCTGAAATCACTACTAGTGTTTTTTCTTTCCTGAGACTTGTAACTTAAAGTGACCAAAAATTATTGCATTTTTTGACAATGAGCAGCACAATATCCTCCAGGTGTTCAGAACAAGAACCTTTCTGGACCATCCTCAACTAAGATCCCTGCTTGCAGCTGGGATTTTGGTGCTAAAAAATATCTAATAAGTAGATTACACCTTCTCCACATTGCCAGCCACTGCCATCTCGTTATTTTAATATGAGCTTTACACTAAAATAGGTAGAAATGAGTTTTGGACAAAGACACAGAATTCCTCTCTAGAGTCAATATCTGAGCTTTGAAGGAGAAGACACTCATAAAGAAATTCTTTGGGTCCATCTCTACTATGAAATAGCAGAAACTGCTGACACATAAGGAAGACTTTACACCCCAATGTGTTGGCCCAGAATGTTTTCTTTTTCTGTTTAATTGTAATATTTCTGTTTCACCATTTTAAAGTTGTTTGCAGCTGATACATTTCTGCCAGTAAGTGAGTGCAGACTGAGTCACTGTTTTATATAGATCTGTCCATAAAGTCATGGAACTGACTTCTGAAGTTTCTTGCCAAAGAGAAGGAAAGTTCAGGGAAGAGTGGGAGGAGCTGACAAAGGAAAGGGCAGAGGACTCTGCAATCTTCCTGACCCCTTTGCTGAAACTGTGCTGATAACCTGATTTTTAGAAGATTGGCTGGATGGTTGATTGTATGAAGGTGCTGTGAGGACTGACAGGGCTGTAACAAATGGAGGCTTACAATGACCACACTGGGAGAAGTATCAGAATGAAAGCTTCAGTCAGTTTGCCAGTTTGGGATGGAGAGGACTGGATTCTGTAGGTGTACAGCCAAGTGTCTGTCCTTTGCCTGCTTGTTGTACTCCAGCTCCAGACTCAGCCACTGCAGAAGCTGCCCTGTGTCTAATGACAAGCAAGTATCTAGCTGCTCTTTAAATCAGAACTCTCAGAAATTGAGGGATTTCCTAGAATTTCACAGCAAGGAATGAAGCAGATGTATTTCTGGGCTCTGTAGCTCTGACCACCTGCAACTGTTGGGCTTTGCCACTTGTTGGCTCACAGAGGAGGGGAGCCTGTAAAGGAACACAGCATTTCACCCAAGTTTGGCTCCAAAGTGGGAGGTATCCAGCTCCCACAGTAAAATTTTGGTCAGTTTCAGAGGAAGGTTTCTTTGATTGCAATACAGTATAAGTTTGGCTGGCCAGGTTGAAGTCCATGGAGGTAAAATGCAACTCAGAAATGCCAGTAATTCTCACTTTGCCAGAGATGCATGGTGGCCCCAAGAGTCTAAATCTGCACCTGACCAGACAGTTTTGAGAAGGACACATCTTTGCAGGAGTTGCAATGTTAGAATGCCTTCCAGACATATTTTCTCCTGAGCTTTGCAAGGTGTGTTTATGTCATCAAGGAGTTTTAGCAGGCTGGTAGTGCACATAGGCAAGACTCCCTCTTGCCCCTATTTTCTGAATTATTCTGTGAGTTTGGGTGAGGGTGTTGTACTAGGACTCAATTAACTCAGAACATGATCTCATCTGCTCTGGTAACACAGCTTCCAGTTTGTTGAAGACTGAAGCACTCTTTTAAATTTAATGCATTTAAGAAAAAAGAGCAATAGAGCTGCTGGGGAAATCCCCTGAAGATTGGGTCTCTGCTGAGACTCTAATCTAGCTAAAAGGGCTGCAGGTACAATTTGGTGAGCTGCAGAGCTTTTTTTCTGAGCTGCCTACACCTGTGAGGAGGCAGGGAGTTCTCCCTGCTGCCCAGCAGTGCCACTCCAGGGCTTCAAAGGCTATAGACTCTGCCATCTGTTCACCACTGGAAGGATCTGGTCTCAGCTGGGAGGTGGCACTCACCAACTGCCTTAGGCGGGTATCAGTATGTGACATGTGCTCTGAGGACTGGGAGAGGTGTGGGCTGGCATGCTGCTGGCCCTTGATGGTCTTCAGGAGGATGCAGGTGAGGATGCACACAGCTGAGCTGGCTTCCCTGAAAGCCACAACCCTCAATGACAGACCTGACACGTGCTGTGGGCCTTCTCCTGTCCTCCCATGTCCCCCACTGCTGCTTGTTTGCAAAGTCCTTCCCAAGACAGAGGAGGTGGAAATAGACCCAAAACTAAACCCATCTCCCTGTCCTGAAAAGAGAGGGAAGCTTTGCTTTTGTGTTACCAAAGTAACCAAGAAAGCAACCTCCTGACACTGCCGTGTGAGTCCTCAGCTGGTTTTATAGTCTTTTGGCAAAGTCCTTCCAACCAAATGATATTACCAGAGCCTGTGAGCAGGAGCCACTCTAATGAGGAAAACTCCTGCTTTCTGCAACTGCTAATGTAATAAGTGGCAATTTTATGGCTAAATCAGAAGACAAAAAACAAGGGGAGAGAGGGAGAAGAAGAAAACCTCTCTATTTTAAAATGCAGCCAAAACCTGCAGGAATCTACTGCTGCCAATTATTTTAACAGCTCCAACCTGTTTCCCCAGCAGAAGGAAAAAAATAAAAATACCCCCTCCAGCCCCTCCTTCCCTGTCCTTTGGGAAGAGAGGGGTTTGGATTAGCTCTTCAGAATGAAAACAAACACATTGAGGCTTTTATAGAGCCAAGCTGTTCCTGCGTCGTGAGAGCAGAGCGAGAAAAGATCTAACAGGTGCTGCATGATTTTATATGGCAGCGTCACGAGAGGTGCTGGTTCTCACTCCTGAAAGGAGGCTTTCTTTGCCCTTAGGCTGGTGCCCTCCTCTATCCCCAGAGCCAGTGGCTTTGGTTTAACAGCCTATGGCGGTTATTTAAGCTTCAACCAGTGCCAGAAGTCTAAGCTTGTGTCTGTCACGTTCCTTCCCCCCTGCCAAATGTGGGCCTCGGGGTGAGGGACTCCCCTGATGGCTGGTGGGACTCCTGCTCCACCTCATGCCTCACCATGAGTGCTCTTTGGGAAACGTGGGTACACTCGGGTCAGGGCTGGAAAATCGGTTTTCCCGAAAAACCCAATCCTTGTCAACCCCCCAGGCTCAGGTCCTGCAGTCCAGGCCTCCTCCAAGTCCTGGGAGTGAGCTGCTTTCCATCTTATTACACAGAGAGAGACATGCATCCTGCAGTAGTAAACAGTTCTTAAACCCCCATGAACCCCGAGCAACCTTGGGACAAGAGTCTTTCTCCACAGTGGATGGAGAAGATCCTGGATAGACAGAGACCAACCAACAGCAAAGTAGAAAAGCTTTGAAAATCCAGTTACATATAAATGTAAGCACTGACGACATTTCCAGAGCGTCCCCAAGTGAACCCTGCAGGCCTTGGCCCTGCCTTGTGATTTGCTAAGCAAGGAGCTAGAGCAGCCTCCACATCCTTTGGAGGAGAGATGTAGCGTGTGATCACATCCCCATGACAGACAGCTACCAGGCAGAAGTGACGCAATGGGGATGGAGGAGTTCAGATCATGACTATTTTAGAGGGTCTGCTGGGATAAATGCTTGAACTGAGCTGCAGTTGGGACTGACCTTTTATTGTCTTGCTGCTCTTGCCATAAAAATAACCTCCAAATTAGCCCCAGCTGTTAGCAGGTTTCATCATTAAAATTTTGTTTGGTATTTAAGAGGAAGGAAATCAGCCACTTAAAGGACAATATTGCATTTTTTTCTCTATTTTCTCCCTCTCCTTCACCCCCCACCCCCACATACACCATGACGTCTAGACCTGGTTTTCTCCATTGGAGCAGTGAACTACTGTCAGATAAGACAGCAGACACCATTCCACAAACTTTTTAATTTCTTTTAGGAAGCATTCCCTTCCCCCTTGACACGCATTTGCATGCAGACGAGAAGAGGAACAAATGTACTGAGGAAAAATTCGAGCTATAAACAAACCTTCAAAGTTTTAGCTGCATTTTTACTTGTCTGGAAATGTGGCAATACCACGCGAGGCGGGCTGCTGTTGTACAGACCCACTAAGCAGACTAATGGAGAGCAGATCATCATCTGCATCAAATGCAAGCCACTCTGCTGTGCACCCAGATGGATATGGAAAGCCTTTAGCACCTGGCTTTCCAGCAGCCCCATTCTCCACTTGGCCACACCATACTCGGGAGGATAGAAAAGCTGTCAGCAAAGACAGGAACATGCCTCTCTGATTAGGTTGGAAATCTGCCATGTTCAGCTTTTCTGCTGAGCCTTTTGACACCAGCAAGGGAAGATAGGGAGGCATGGACTATCTACTGCTGCAACTTTGTCCCCTGCCAAAAAAATAGGGCATTTTGAGGACCCAGGACTCAAGGATTTCAAGAGGAAACAGGAGGTGCTATGGGCTGATAGGGACACCCAAGCCTCAGAGCAACTCAGCTGGAGATTTCATGCCACTGACCCAAAAAAGTCCCACTCCTCTGGTCAAAGGGAAGCTGTGTTGGATAGTTGCTCCTCTAATCTGTCCTGGCATGCAAGAAATAAGCCGTTTTCCTTGCTTTGCCCCACAGTCCAATGGGTTTCTTGACAGGAAAGCTTTAAAAATAAGTAGGAAAGGAGCAAGCTGAACCCATGTTTTCTGCAAGGCAGATTGGTACTCTGCAGTCCAGAAGAAAGGTGGGGAATTCAGCGAGAGGCCAGAGCTGTTGAGGGCAGTCACTGTCCCTTGACAGTGTTTAAAATTTCCCAGCTTCATTCCACATTGCAGTGAAACCTTGCTTCTGAAACCTCAGCACTTCTTTGTGAAATGACATTCTTGGTCAGCAGCCAGCCCAAAAAGACAGTCTCTGAGGTTATCAGTTCAGCTTCAGCCCAGGGATAATCAGGGAGAGGAAAAAAAACCAAAACACATTACTGCTTGACAGCTGTATTTGACTCTGTGTAGAACCAGTTGGTGGGCGAAGGCCAACTGGAGCAAAGTAAAGTGTTTTTCTGGTTGTTGGTTTTTTTTTAAATTCCCAACTGATAATAGTTGGCAGAATTCAAAGCCTGAGAAGAGCTCAAAAGAACCTGTATCACCCTGGAAAAATCCATGTGAAAGAGACATCTATCCCCAGTCACAAGCCACATGACACCCCCAATACACCCCATTGGTATTGAATGGAAATGTCTGGCTGTTAATCTAGTAGGCAAAGAAAGAATTTTTTAGAGGACTATGAGAGGCATTTGGGTCACTGAAGTTTGGTTCCCTGCTATTCCTAATCACTACTGCATATCATCACTTTCACAGCTGGATCTTAGTTGCAGCAGCTATAGGTTCTCAAATATCACAGCACTGCTCCCGTGGGAGTACCAAGACAACAAAACCCTGAGGAAGGCCATGTTCGTTTGGGGTGTTTTCCTAACCCTAAGTACTTTGGAGGAGATTAAGAGTTTTTCCTAACTTTCCAGTTCAAACTTGGCTACCTCCTAGTCTGAATCAAGGTTCTTTAAACAGTAAAAAAGAAAACGTATTTCACTTTTTGTCCTCACTTGTGTCTGACTATCATGTGAGATCAGCCATCTCTACTAGGACATGCTTTCAGCAATATGACCCACAGTGTATGTGTAAAAGGAGAGCTTAAAATCAGGTCTCAAATAAGGTAACATTTCCCCTTTATATTCTCTCAGCAATCACCTGTTTAGGAACCTTTTAATCTAGAGGCTGGATTTAGCCTGTTGTATTATTTACCAATGGAAGAATAGTTCTCCTGAAAAATATCTGGGTTTTAATCCACTTCTGTCTTTGATTTCTAAAGTAACCTGTGGCTATGAGTCCTACAACATTCATTTTAAATATCTGTTTCCAGAAATCCAGAAGTTTGGAAAAAAAAAAACAGTTAAAAATAAGTTTCTTTGATGGTGCCCGGTGCTTATAAACAATCAAGTATTTGCACCTCCAATGGTCTTACTCATCCTCTAATCAGCAAGATCTTAGACGAACCAAGCTATGGACTGGTATCCAGAAAGAGAATTAATGCTCAGTTCTAAGATCCAGGATTTGCAATTTTTTGCATCCCATAAAGAGCAGAAGCAGCTACAAAATTTCAGATGTGAACTTGCAAACTTTCTGAGACCTATGCCACTGGGATTTGAGTAGATCTCAAAGCCCACTTCAGGTGGTTCCTACCTGCTTCTGTAACCTTTGCACTCGAGCACAGTTTAATAATGAATATAAGAGTAGGAAGAGAATGGTTGATAAATCCATATATATTTGATAAATCCATTTATATTTTTCCCTGGAAAAAAAAGAAAGTAGTCACCTGCTGAACTCCAAAGCACCTTTTTGTGAAGTGAGTCAGAAATCTTCAAGCCTTACGTGGCTGCTAGATCTACAGGAAGATCTGGGAGAACTGAGGAAGGTAGAATTTGGTTGCTTTAAATTCACTATGAGAAGGGTTTTTTTAGACTGTCCTTTTTCTTCTTCTGTCCATGTTCCCTGATCCTGATATCTGGTCTATGCCACTGAGCCTGATGAAAATAGGTCAATAGATTGCAACTCTGGAAAACATCTATGCTACAAACTTTCACCTTTTGCATTTTTCATTGTTTTTCCAACCTTTTCTGGCATCTGGGTGGGATGTGAGTGAGCCCTGGAGAAGACAGCAGCCCCATCCAACAGCTCATGTCAGACAGCTAGACAAGCTGATATTGACAATCCGCATATGGAAGACCTTAATGTGTGGAGATTTATGGAGTTGCCTCTGAAACAAAGCAAGAAATAAACCCCTCTCACCCATCTCCTCTTTTCAGCATTTTCCTTCTCACATGATCTGAAGGACTGATCCAGCCAGGAGATAAGATCTTGGGAGGCAAAATAATTGGGAGAGATTCGGCCCTTGCAGCACTCTCAGCACTTGCCAGGATGTGTTCACGGCCTCTTCCTAATCTGGGAGTAATCCATTTCATGGGGCAACTTTGAGATAGTTTTTCCTTCCATGAGAAGTGCTCCCCTTGCTTTTTTCTCACCTATTCCCCCAATGAAAAGCAAAACAATTAAGGAAGTGTAATTAATGAAAGACAAAGAAGTATGCGACAGATGTAGAAAATTGTAGGAATCGAAGGCTTTCAACATAAATCATGTTGGACTAATTTTCCTGACCTTCCAAGCCATGTACTAAAACACTCACACATGCAGGAGCCTCAATGCATGCACAGGTTAGACCAGAGAGTTGAAGACTGGGCAGCATCAGTGATGGAGACACTGGGCAGACATGGCCAGAAATCCACAGGGATGCATCAGTCCTTGGAGGAGCAAGGCCATGGACCCAGAGAGATCAGCCTCACCATGGGAATGTTTTCCATGCAGGAGCTGCTCAGATATGTGTGTCCTGGTAAGAAAAAGTTTCTCCTCCTCTCTTCTTCCCCAACATACACATTCCATAGAGTCTTGATTAGATGGAGTTTAATTTCCACCTTTCATTTAGGCACCAGGAGTCATCCTCCTCTATTTCTCCAGTAGCTTCTTTCCTTTAAAAAAACAAATACATATCAAGAAGGCAAAGCATTTGTTTTCTACTTTTTAAGGTCTCCCATTGCAAAAAAAAGGCACCTCAGCCTCTAAGTTTCTTCTTTTCTTTTTCTTTTTTTTTAAGAGTACTGGTATGTAATACTTTTACTTTTGGTGTAGAGCAGATCTAATTCTCTAAGGACTCTAATGCTGAAGGAGACAAAAAGGCATTTCACTCATAGTGTATTGCATTTCTGCTCTCATATTCTGCTCTTAGGTTTTGCAGTTCCTTTTCGGAGTGGGATTATTGACTTTTTATTCATTCAAAATCAAACTTATTTGGGTTGAAATTGTCTCCTATATTTACAAAAAGAAAGAAAGGAAGCATTTACATCCTGCCATTAAAGAGAAAGACTGCTCACATATGCATGTTGGAATGCTTTATAATCTGAGCATTTAGTATTTTTTCCTGAAATACAATGTTTTTGTCTTAGCCAACAACATCCCTGCCTCAAAGATTTCCTCCTTCAGAAGCCTCAAGTACTTTCAGCCTTGGCTGTTTTTAGCCTTGCAGTCTGAACTGAACCCTTTCCACTGATTACCCATAGTGATTAAGGTTAAATTTCAGCTGATTTACACCCCAGGATGTGCCACTGAATAATCCTGAGCTCTTTTAAAGTGCAGTCATCACCTCCATGCAGTACAAGTGGGATGTGAATTTTGCAGACCCTTTGTAGATGTTTTTAGTTTGCAACAAAGAAATCTGGAACGACAGGAAAGCAAACTATGCTGAAGCACAGTCCTACCTGTCACGTTTAACTGTGCATGAGTTTATAAACTTCTATTCCTTCTATGTGTTTATCTTCTTCCTCCATCCTCCCACTAGGGTTGTGCTAGTCAGAATTAACCCCACCTGTCTGCAGGGGATGAATGAATTTCCAGCCCACTCACTCGGCACTCCACACTTTCCACTTTAAAAGACCTTGAGACTTAGTGACAGAACAGCCAGCAACACTATTAAAACATATAAAATATCTGTGAAACATGTCCCTCCTAGAAGTTAACCAGGTGAGTTTTCCTCGTCTTAGTCCATCTGAGGCCACATGGTGACACCATATTAACCTGGGAAAGTCAGTGTTTTTATGCACTTGAAACTGAATTTCTGACCCTGAGCTTGGGCTCAGGAATACCCTGAAATATATTTATCTATATTGACATCCTGGGCTGGGGCTAATACTTAGCAAAACTGGGAAATGTGTCCACTCAGTAGCTTCACAAGTTTGGTGGTCACAGTGAGCCAAGTTGTCAGCACTTTGTGACATTTAATGCATTTTCTTGCACATTAACGCCTTTGGGTGGGAAAATGACAGGCAACTCCATATGCCTGCTGTTGGAAGCAAGACCTTTTCCTGGATGGGCCTTTGATTTTTCATTGATCTTGATGCTGTGAGCTCAGAGTATGCAGTGGTGGGAGGTGAGGGCAATGGAGGCAGTGGACACTGAGTGAGCGGTGGCATATTTGGATGGGTCTGTCATTTGGGACTGCAGCCTCCTCTGCTCTTCCCCATCCCACCCAAGGCAGTGATACTTTCCTAGTGTCACTTTTCCAATGGCTCCAGTTGCTGCAGGCACAAGGACAGAGGAGAGCTAATTCTGGGTGCTGAGGAATGAAAAGATAAATAAGCACTGGACAACAGTGCCTCTTTTAAGAGGAGACCTATAGGTGACAGGGAAACTTGAGTATGGCAAGAGATACTGGAATACACTGGTGTATCTCCTTTGATTTCTTTATATAACTTACACCAGGACAGGATCATGGCACAGACTTGGGGGAGAGGGAGGGAACAAGCAGGCGTGACTGAGTCCATACTTGTGGCTGAGAGGCAGAACTGGAACCCCAGGCTCTTGATCATGACAGCCCCCTGCTGCCTTCCCTTGAATTATTGCCTTGATTAGCATGATGCCTTGCCCCCGGCAACCATGTGGCATTGAGTCTATGGAGGAAAATATATGAGTGTGGAGAATAATTGGTTCTTTGATATTAGATTGTGCAAAGGTCAGAGTTTACTGGGGAGAGCAAGACAGCTGAAAAGTCACATTCCCTGCAGGCGCTGTGGCACTGACCTCTTGTGCCTGCAAAAACTGGAAATCACAGATAATCTGCTGTGATGCCATGGCTTCTTGTGCTGGGGGACTGTGAGATCTCAGTGCAAACACTGTGGTTTTTCAGCTGACAACACTGGAGCTCTTTGTAGCACCAGGTCAGATTGTGTACAGGGGTAGTTAGATAAGGTTTTCATGTTATGTGATCTGTCCTGTTGCATTATTCTAACAAATTAGACACTACAAAGCCACTCTACTGTCTGTCTGTCTATCTGTCTGCACCACCATGAGGACATTTCTGTCTTCCCCTGAACTCTAGCAGCTCTGATTTACTTGCTATCCTTGAAGGATCTCGCTGTTTATGTTTGTGGGCTCTGTGGAAACTCTGTGATATGGTGCCCCTTATTCATGTCCCCAGCAGCCATGACAGAATTTCTTTAAAAGTTAAAGACCTTTGCAAACTGCCAACCCCAATCATCTCACCATGGAGCTTCATCAAAGATGAGGGGATTTGCATCCACAATTTCTCTCTTTTTGTAGCACCTTCCATCATCAGAAAGACTCAAGTTTTCAGGGTAGGGCTTCTTTTCTGGAGAGTCCTACAGGGAAAGTCACAGAAACAAAACAGTGAGGTTTCAGATTCTTACCCAGAAGACTCTGAATTTACACGAAAAGTGGGCAGCAGAGGTAAGCAGAATCCATCCAGAAGGAGGTGGTGCAATATATACTACCTTACATAATGCAGCCAGTAGTTAGTAATAACTACCTGAGGTCCTTTCTATTCAGAGGACCTTTTGGCAAAAGCCTTATTGCAGGTTGTAGGTAGATTCTGCTTTACTTTGTCACATCTCAGGAAGCTCCTCTTTTATACATTGGGTAGGTCATTTAGCTTCTTAGTGTGTTTACCCCATTTGAGCTGTGGTGACGGTGAAGTGGAAGATGGATCGTGAAGATGCATTGATTCTGCATCAAAATGACCAGGGAAATTCATGTTCAGGCATTGCAATCATACAAAACAATGGCCAAAATGTAGCCAGGTTTTCTATTGTGAGAGAGAACATCTTCAGCGCTCCTCCTTTTGTGCAGACCCATCATGTCCCAAAGTCTCCATGCAATTACCTTTCCTTCAGACAGGCTTAGAGATCATGGATTTACAACACTGTTTCACAGCACTTATCCATTGGCTCTGGGTCACTGGCCTCAGATCTAAGATGTTAACCTGCAGTGCCAGCAAGATAGGATCTCAAAGCAGAGGGGGAGATTGAGGAATGTTTTGACAATTCCTAACCCATCCCATCCTATCTAATCCTGTCCTACCCTATCCTATGCTCATTTATTTATCATGCTGCCTCCCACATGAATCAATGATTAGGTATTTTAGAGAACAGATAACATTCATGGCAAACTGGATTAAAGCCAAGGTCTCCAGTAATAAAGTGTCCTTATTTCCTTCAGCCATTCCTTGACTCTCCTCTTGTCCTTCTGGAGCGCTAACCCCATTTCTTATCTTCTTGAGGTGCTGCAGGTTCATTTTTACAGTTTTTACACTTTTACAGCTACAGGTTTAACTGAAGCTGAAATTTTCCAAATAATTGTATAGGGAAAAGACTGAGGTTTGAAAGGGAAACACTTTTCACTGAAAGAGAAATCCGTGGCCTGGCAGCACCAAGCAATGGGACTCAGGCTTTCACTCCCCAACTCCCAGTCACCAGGGGGTGTTTTGAGGAGGTATCAGAGTTACAACTTCCTGGCAGTAGTTATTTCTCCAGAAAAATAAAAGAATCTGTGGAGGAACGCAAAGGCACACTGAGGGTTTGGCTGCTTCCTCAGTGCCATATAGCATCCCCAGGGATGCTGCCTTGGCAAGGTTTCTTCCCAAGGCCGTAAGTTGGTTGATGGCTGAATGAGAAGCCTGGACATGAAGTGCCATTTCCTCCTGCTGCAGTGATCTCTGTTCAGGTCTGCTGGCCACTGGTGTGTTACAGTAAAGACCGTACAAAACTTCTCCCAGTGTAGTGTGAAATTTGCTCCAAAAGAGCAGAAACATCTGGTTAGTACCAGGAAGTGGTTGCTGGCTGGGTTTGGCAACAAGGGACCGTGCAGTTAATACACTCTTACCTCATCAGTAGGTGTCACTGCAGCAAAAGACAGGGTCCAGTGGAAAGTTTCAGAGGGGAATAGAGAGGGGTACTTCAGCCAACCAACCAGATGCAGTCAGTTCAGTGCTTCCTGGCTACAGCCAGAGAACGGCTATGGATCTGGGTTTATGAATTGCTTGTAATAAGGCTATAGGAAATGAGAGATTAAGGAAATGAGTCATTAAGTGATTACAAAGACATGTGGAGCACACACAGTTGTGGCCGCCAGTAACAGAGCGTTGAGCAACCGTAAATTTCTTCTACGGGGGTTTTGGGAATGTTCCTGCTGAACTCGTATGCGGCGGTGAGTTACGGTTCGGTGGATGTAGCTGAAATGAACCAGTAGCAAGTTTCAGTCACTCTTAGCACAAAAACCCACAAAAGAGATTTCTAAGGCTCAAAAATCACCCTTTTGATGCCAGGCCTGGTGACTTGCCCCAGGAGAAATTTTTCAACAGGTAAGAAACAGCCACCCTCTGACACAGTAGGATTTAGGTCTGGACTTCAGTATGAATGAAGGAGCTTTAACCAAGGCTCAGTTTGAACCTCTTTGTCAGGGCCAAATTCTGAAAGATGACAATGCAAACCTATGCTAGAAACAGCTTCTGACTCAGTTTCCACATTGCTGTCAACAGAGCCACCAGCAGCTGCTGTTCCTCTGCCAAGGTGTTTCTCTGATGTGCTGGGAATGGCTTTCAGCAATGCTGTCACACATGGAAGTGTGGATAACCAGGTCCTGGGTCTGCAGAAAGTGGGGTGGGGAGGGCAGCAGTGAGGCTGTGCTTGTTTGGCAGGTGCACCATTATGTAGTCCCAGCAGTCATCAAAATGGACACTCCATGTGGTTTGGCAGCAAAACTCCCAAGTTTTTGATCCCATTTTCTGGGAAGCACAGTCAAGAAAAAAATACCTGAAATACAGAGCAGGTCAGCCCTGCTGCCTGCTATCAAATCCAGACTCTCCTGCTCTGCATAACCTTCTTGCTGGTTCTTGCTCCAAAATATGTTATGCAGTAGGTTCAACAATCATGTTGCCAAGCAGTCAAATACTATGGAAGGAGAAAATGAGGCAGTCAGGTATTTTTGATGCTATCCTAATGGATTTACTAAAGTCATACATAAAGCCCTGGTGGCCTAGATACAGAAGAAAATTAAACTATATGAGATAAGTTCTCTGAGTCCTTTCTGAGAATTTTTTTTTCCACTGTATTTTGTCTCCAGAGTATGTTGGTTTTGTACCAGCACCTCGGCAAGCTTTCCAACTGGCTCAATGCTCTGTGTTGTTTGCTGCTGGTTCCTTCTCCAATATATCCAACTTCTAACCTACTCTCTAAACAGGAACATAGATACAGATGCAGGGAGAAAAATGTACATTTGGTCCCCCTTCTACCTGGTAACAAACTGACATGGAATGAGGCCTCTCAAAACAGGTATCCTGGCTAAAAAAAAAAAAAACCAAAAGCCAAGTTTTCACTCCTTTTTTCTTAGTTTTATTTTATTTACATTCAGTCTCCTCAGATCCTTGCTGGTCTTCCAAGCAAACAGCATTTTGGGTGAATACTACTTTGCTTAACACAGAAGTTAATCACAGCTGAGCAAAGAGTGGCTGCAAGGCTTGTACTCACAGTTCAGTTTCACCCACCCCCCAGACCAACCACTCGGGCTCTGCACAGAGAACGCAAACAAAAATCATTTCCTTATTGGTTTTGCCCCCTCGTTTTCCCTTCTCTCATGGAGCTAGCTGTCTTAGGGGGCTGAGACACTTCAGAAATCTCTGTAGTGGGCTGATAGATGGGGGAGGATGGGGCAGAAAAGCCCCGTTGACGCCGTTGTAGCAGAAGCAGTAGCGCAAGCATTGGTGTGTACATCAGAGGCTCTGTATATGAGAGTTCCTGACCCTGTGACTTTAAATCTGACTAGATAAGAGAGCCAAAGAGTGGGAGGTGAAACAGAAGCCCAGAGAGCTGAAAAGATTTGTCATAGCAGATCTGGGACTGGTGCCCAAGCCTTCTAAGCACAGCTGGGTGATGATATTATGGTTATTATTAATAATAATAATAGTCAGTGTGCCAAAAGCTGGTGTTAGAGTAGGACTAAAAGAGATCACCAAACTGAGCGGAGTGTGGTGAGTATTTTTGGCCAAAGAACATATCAGTGTTGAAATCTTTCAAAATCTCTCAGGTATTTTCAAAACAAATTTTACAATTAAAAATAGGCAGTGCACTTAAAAGCAAGGGGAAATAAAGTTTCTACATTATCTAAGTAATTAATAAGTATAAAAGCCTTTCAATTTCAGTCCAATGAAACATTTCATTTAGATCCAAAATCAACCTTTTCCTTTCATTCAAAACCTCAAAAGATTATCGTGTTGGTTGAGCCTTTTCTTCCTCTCTGATTTTCCATTTTGGTGATCAGACCAAAATACATAGCACTCACCAAGCTCCACTCATAAATCCTAAGAAAAAAACGTGTCCCATGGACTACATTAAACTTTATTATGTAGACTTTTCAACAATGAAAATCTCTCTCCCAGGCATTTTAACTACATCACCACAGTAACTATCCTACCATGCTACAACTTCTACTACAATATTTCTTTGTTGCACAGATAACTGTGACCAAGCCCTTGCTAACGTAATTCATGAGAGGGAGCAGCATGATTGAAACAATACTCACGCTTCAGGGTTGACCTCTAAACCTGTCATAAGTCACAAGTGTCAAAATCAAGCAAGGTTATACAGGGGAGGTTATGAAATTTCATCACTTATACAGATGTTGGGTTTTCTATGCTGTAATGACAGGCAACTTACTCAGTTGTGTATGTTCTGATGAAAAGAACAAATTTACTTTATTTTGACTGTTTTTTTATTTTTAGATGATTCTCACCTTTCCTACAGTAGCTTATTTTCTGTACTGTCTTTAGAAAAGTTTCTTTTTGTTTGGTTTGTTCATATTTCTCTGTGTGAGACAATGCATCAACACCTTTCATTCTGAGCAAATTCAGCCAAGAACTGTATTGCAGAGATTTTTGCTACCTGATGAAATGTAGAGACGAGTGGGAGTAGCTGTTGCACAGCACAGTGTTTGCAAAAGCTCAGGAAAGAAAAAATAACAAAAGTGTGCCTGCAGCTGAAAGTGAAAGCAGAAAATTCAAGCAGAAGGAAAGTAACTGATCTAACAAGAATGCTACCCAGACATTGGACATCTTCTCTTCTTGTAGAAAATGCCAAGTGATCTTGAATGATCAGGAGTAACTGGAGCTGCTGTTGTGTCTGGTCAGAAAAGCTGCCTCGGCGCTCTCTGCGGATCCTCCCCACCTGCCACGGGGATGCTTTCTGTTCTCACAACACGTCGAGATCCACAGGCAGGACAGCTGAACACCCTGTTCTGTTTGATGTTGTCTGAAAGAAAATAGTCCCCACTAATGACTAAGTCTCCTGTGTTGCTTCATCCTTGCTGTCCAAACACTTGCTGTACTCACACTCCTAGATCTGCAGAGACAAGAGGTAGGCATGAATTTTTGGATGTACCCAAACACGGGTTAGAAGAACACACCAACAGAGTTCTCCAACTCCTTGGGTTTTCCTGGAGTCACCTAATTACTTCAAGGGTTTCTCAGAAATACCTGGAGTTTCCCAGACAGACTGGCCTTTGAGAAGCTGCATTGTGACTCCATCACAAGCCCATTAATTCCTCCCTGTATGAAGTCATGTTGTCCAGAGAGTGATAACACGCTGAAGAGATAAACCTGTTCAGCAGAGCCTTGCCTTCAACTCACACACACAACAGTGTAATGCTGAAAGCCCTCAGAAAAACACGTGTACATTGAAGACAGGATTTTCTTTTTCCTGTTTCTTTTCCCTCCAGGGGAAACAAAATGAACTTTAATAAACTTGGGTGTCAGAGCACAGGAGAAAGCAATAATCCTAAAAACAGCAGGAGACACATGTATGGCTCAGGAAACCTAGGAGAGGAATAAAAACCAAGAGCTATATCCAGACTGGCCACAATAGTTGCCCTAACATACAGGAGCAGCTACTTTACTGATACCAGAAGGAACCAGGGTCTGACAGTCCAGCACTGTAACTCACTGAATATGATCCCAAACTCATTGGTGACTGAGGTGCCTACGAAGTTTTCCAGCTGAGAGGGGCACTGTGGTGTATATAAGATGGATGGTCAGTCTTACAGGGTGTTGATCATGAGGTGCCAGTAAGACCTCTGAAGATGGACTATCCTCTGCAGTGCATACCATTCCCCTCAGGATGGCATGGGATCACACTGGGGAAGGGAATCAGAATTCCCCAGCTTAACTGGAATAAAGCACTACACAAAGCACTTGATTTCCCATCTCCTGGCTGTTTTCAATATTCAATAGACATGTAATGAACTGAAATTTGAAGGCCTGTGTTCGTACAGGAGGTGAAACCTGATATTCAGATGTCCTCTTCTGGCTTTACAAATCTGGATGATCTGGAGAAGATTTCTGTGCAGAAGGCTGACACTAACAAATGCCAGAACTATTCTGCGCTCTACACAGAGAAATGTCACACAGGAGTCAGTAGATGATGTGCTAGACCTCATTCTTCACCCCAGGCACTGTGTGCAGCACATGCCCCATCTCTGGCCTTATTGTTTGGGTCCACCCCTCCCTAGCTAAACATTGGGACTTTTCCAAATTTGGTAGCACAGCCAATAATAATTTCAAGATAACTATGAAACTGTAAATAAAATTAACAACCATGGTTGGGATTTGCAGCCTCTGGAAATTTCAGGTGAAATACTTTTTTCACTTCCTTTATCATATCTGTTCCAAGGTTCTCCATAGGCATTCCAGTGATATTTAACCCTATCTGTACTGAACAGTGGTTGTTGCTACCGATGATTATTTTCCCTTGGATTCAAGAAGCAGTATCTGAAATCAGGGGTCAATTATACATATGTGAAATGGCCCTTGATTTGGAAAAACACCAGGATTGTATCACGAGGCCCTCCAGGGACAATTAAACACAGCACTCTCGTGCCACCCATAAGCCTGGGGAATGCCTACACTCCTCAGACAGAAACAGCCTCAGCAACACTCTGTGAAGAAGGGACAGTGTGGGTAGGGAAAGCAATGAAGAAAAGCAGCTCCACCTCACCCTTATAATGGCTGCATCAAAAAAGCAGGTGGAAAGACACACTGAAGGGCAGGTGGAATGTCTCTACACAGAGACAAAATCAAATCAACCCAACGCTCAATATGCTCAAAATTACCTGGTAATGAAGACTCCACGCCCTCTTTGCATAAATCTATCCCAGAGTTTCACTGTTCTTACTGCTCAGGCCATCTTTCCCTTTTTCCAATCTTTGGATGATCTATCATGGGCGTGGACAAAAGGTGATCACACACCACACTGTAACTCTCCTCCCATTATTGGGAGACCTCTGCAATCCAAAGAAATTCCACAAC
Source organism: Notiomystis cincta (assembly GCA_013398075.1). Classification (NCBI taxonomy): domain Eukaryota; kingdom Metazoa; phylum Chordata; class Aves; order Passeriformes; family Notiomystidae; genus Notiomystis; species Notiomystis cincta. The sequence goes on along the minus strand of VZRX01019225.1, from coordinate 503,868 downwards.
GCCCAAAAATTTGCTTTGAAAGTTACTAACTTTGGTACACCAAAAATAAATATAAGCAAGTAACCCCATCATGGAAACAAGCAGCTGTGTTTAGAGGCATTCATGCAAGAGGAGACAGGGTGAGTGGCCAGGGGTGTGGAGGAACAAAGAAGCTTCTCTGGCCATTGCCAGTATTAATGAAAGACCAATCCTAGGAGTTTGCTCCAGCAGTTTTAGAAACAATAATAACAGTCCTCCCCCTCCCAACATGCTAAATCTGATCCTTGCTAATGTGAATTAATACCAGGTTTCAGTGCAGCCACTGGGGTAATGTGATACTCTGGAGTGCTGTAATCCTAAACAGAGCATTAGGAGAGCAGCTCACACCACAGCTGTGGCTCCTTGCAGGTGTTTATTCCCCAAGCAGCCCCTTCAGCAGCAAGTTTCTGACTGCATGAGAGGCATGGGGGGAACTCTGTCATGCTTGGACAATAAGTGTCTCTGGAATAAATGTACTGGTCCAGTGCTGGTGGTACCAGGAGGTCTGGGAAGGGGAAAGTCTGAAGTGCTGTGGTTCTCTGTTTACTATGCACAAAAGGAGAGAGAAGCAGGTGAATGAAGGAAACAGATACCTCTGAGTGACCCCCTTCCCCTGGGGACTGGGCACACAGTGCCTGTGCACACATGTGCTCTTTGTTCCTGTGAGTGCTGCTCCTACTGCCCCTGCCCCACCACTTCCCCTTATCCCCCCCTTCAACCAGCCCTAGATCGCACATTTAATCAACAATTCCCACTATTCATTTTTCAGGGGCACCAAAGGGAAACAGAAGTCTCCCAAGCAAATTCTGCCTCCTTTGGGACTGCCCTGCTTTCCCTCCACCCATCCTTCAGCACCCTCCTCCCCCAAGCCCTGCACCGTGCCTGTCTGCAGCCACAACTCGATATTGGGTTTCAGCAGGCCTCCAGCTGACCCGGTGGGTTCATCCTGTAAAAATACCGCTTGTGCTGTTCATCTCTCTGATTACTCCTGCCTCCTAACAGGTGGGGCTGCCAGCTCAAAGGGGGAGGGCAGGATGGCAGAGCTGCCTCTTAACTGCATGCACTCCTCCGAGGGAAACAAAAAGCCCCATTTGTTTACTCCCCCAGCTAAGTCCCCAAGGTCTTGGGGTTTTCAGAAAAGAGCTTTGTGTAAGTCCATTTTTTTAAGCTCAAAACCACTGGAGTCAATGGAGGGACATGAACAGCACTTGCCTAGCTGAATTTCCAGCACAACCTCTTTCTGTTTAGATGCAGGCCTCCATCAAATTCCCAGCTGACTAATGTGGTCCTCTCATCACTGCAGGAACAAGTCAGAAATTTAGTCTCAACAAACTCAGTGCTTCCTGATTGTCTCTTGGACCAAGAACTGCCCTTTCTGGCCTTTGGCTCTTGAGCTTTCAGTCTTGGTTGCTCTCAGAGAAAGAGGATGGAAACAACTACAAAATATCAAAATATGTTGGGTTCCAGATACTTCTGTTTAACCCAGAGTAGTGGGTCAGATTTTAACAGTTTGCAACATGGGTGTGTTTAAGATGTAGACCTTAACTCATTTGCTTGTTCCACTTGTGCAGTGATATCACCCAATGAATATTGTTTGAAAGTGCAAAAGTTTTTCCTCTTGCTCTTGATAGCAACTTTACATTTCTTCAGGAATCAGGGAGTCACAGACCGCTTGGTCTAGGTAAATAAGGAAATGCATAAACAGTTTCTTCTTAAAACAGGAGGGATTTAAATGCACAAAGCTCACAGAAGTTCTCAAAGAAACAAGAATGGAGAAGCTCCAGGGATGTAAAACGGCCACAATCTTTCTGAAGAGCAGTTAGCAGCCAAAGAAGTAATTTTAGGGTTACACTGGAGGACAGCTGAAGAACAAACTGGATACAAGTTTATTGCTAAACTCTCTTCCCATCCATCAAAAGAAAAGGCTTTGAGAGAAAGTATGTATATGGGGAAAGTGAATGTTTAGGAGGGAGATAATCACCTTCATCAGCCTGCAGATCTCTAATCCACATCTAGAGATGGAAAGAGAATCTGTATAGTAGATTATAGCCTGCATTTTCTTTGTTACTTTTCATATACTTCTATTTCCTAATGCATTATTCCAGATGAGACTTACCCAGCATAGAAATGCTGTACTCTTAAAATGACCAGGCACTTCACTGGTGATCCCCTAACACCATAGTAGTGTGTGCTGTATCTGATAGATGAGATTCAAGAGACTTTGGATGGAGACATTGAGAGGTGGATTTTTCTTACTTCCTTGCAAAGCTGTAATGAGGAATTTTTTAAAGGTGCATACACCTAACAGGGGGAAGATAATGATTGGTATTGACTTTGTCACTTGTTAGGCACAGCAATCCTCAAAGGTAAGTGACATAGAAAGACTGAAGGGGCCTAGCCAGAATGAAGGAGGACTTCAGAGTCATTTTTTCATAGGAGAACATTTTCTGTGCCCTCATCAACCAACAAGTACTAATATTTCTCCTTTTTAGTTAATAATCTTCTGTATCATCCCTTCTGCATTTCGTTTTATTTCACAATGAAAACCATCAAAATTACTTAACTTCCCTGTTCTCATTTTTCTGCTCAAGCAGTTCTACTTCAGAAATACAGGCAATGGGAATTAAGGTATTATTCAACAAACAGGGAGTTGCTGATGAAGTCTGAAATATAATTCTGCATATGGATAGTTGCAGACACTTTTGGAAGAAGAAATTCAATTCTTGTCTTATACTCATCCCTGTTTTCATCAGTGCCCTTTAAGTTATTGTTCCTCACCTAAAAAATCTGCAGATTATACAAGGACAATGATTTGTCTGTCTTCCATTTCCATAGTGCCTAAGTGAAGCACAAAAGACTAATATATTAGACTATGTGATATTTGTTTCTACTTCACACACAGAAGAACATTATGTCTCTTTATTCTTCTATGCCTGTCTTGCCTGTGTTTCTTGGAAAAGGGAATTGGAGTTGTTGCTGAGAATTTAATAGCTGTTATGTTTAAAATTGACCCATTTTCACAAAATTTCATCAGTCCAAAGTGGTCTGAGCAGTTGAAAATATATATATTTTCTCTTTTCCAGTAGTCATCACTTTTTTTCAGACCTTCGTTCTCACTTTTGAGATGAAAGTAGACTGGAAAGAATTACTGAGTCCATTTCTCCAAGTACTATAGAGATCCCAACATTACCAAACCCGGTGGTGCTTTTCCTTTCAAATAATTTCAAAAGAGTAAATTGCTGTGTTCAAACTGGAAGTATCATCATTATGAGTACTTTGAAATCATAAAGCAGGTGATATGATCTACTTTGTTTGTTCTTGCTGTGCCTGCTTGGCACAAGCTTCCTAAAAGCCTCAGGAGTTACTCTGGGGGTGAATTTGTTCTGCAGGGGTCTTCCATTTACTTTGATTTATTGTGATCATTCAATGTGTATTCTCATTTGGATGGTCAGGGATTTACACACATAGCTTCCATTAACACTAAAGGGTGATACCATTAAGACAAATGTACAGTTAATCTCTGGCACTGTGGAGATAAAAATATCCCTCAGAGAGTGCTCTGGCTGGGCTGGAAACATTCATTATCTGAATTGCATTTCACAGCATGAAGTACTTTTAAAGCTGCTTTATAATTTTACTGCCCCGACTCTGTATTTCTTAGGGGGAAGGAGAAGAGAGAAAGAGGGGATCTATCCATGGGAGAGATGAAGAACAATGAGATTGCTTCCTTCAAAACCCAGTGTGTAGACAGTGTTTCACATAAATAGCAGAGGATCAGATGATTTTTGATCTCTTTCCTGGATCATCGTCATCATTTCAGGATTGCCTCAGAACTCCAGGGCACTTGCTGCTTTTATTTTAGTAGTATCACAGTAGCCCTTGGAGAGGGAGCTTCCTAATCTTTCCTCAAGTTGTGCCAGCTAACAGACACATGAAACAAGAGATGCTCCATACTCAGAAGAACCTACAATAGACAAAGGAGTAGATTCTGGTGGGAATCCAGATTTTAAGAGGCTGTAAGCATCTTTTCATTGCTCCTCATCTACCTACAGTTCAGCAGGGTTTGGCATCACTGGTGTTGAGTGTTGTTTGTGTTTGCCCCAGGTAAATGTAGATGGTTCAAGCAAAAGTATGCCCAGCCTTCTCCAGCAAATCATGGTCAGGGAGGTGTACAGAACCCAAAGATCTGTCTCACAGCTCTTTTCTCCAAGTCTTAAAATGAGCATGACACAGTTCATTTCCACGCTTTCCTAGCTGAAGAGGTGTTTTCTTCTGATCTGTGAACAACCCTGCTGCAAAGCACCCACAGCATGCCCAAAATGCCCAAAGGAATTGGTGAGGTGGACTTGTCCTGTTAAACATTCACAAGGAACAAGAAACTGAGGTGGCACAATGCAGAACAGCAAGGTACTTCATATTCTTACAGCTTTTTCTTTTTCCCCTCACAATTTCTTTGTGTCTCTTTTACAGCCAATATAATTCATTGAAGCAAACAAGAGGAAAACAACTTGGATGTGTCTACATTAGAGGCTGGCACTAATTTTTTTCTCAATTGCTTAGTGAAGCCATTTACATCACCAGCATAGGCCCAGAGACACTTTGCTTTGAGCAAGAATTGTGCCTTTGGGTTTATTCTGTCTACAGCTTTATTATTACATTGGTCATCATGACACATTTTAAGTGGTTCCCTGTCTTCAGCTGTAACTGAGTATTGTGTTTAGATAGCCCATTAGGCTCTCTTGCTGCAGTAATATGGATTCTGTATTTCAAACACCACTAAACAGTTTTCCATTCAGGCAGGTGATTCCAAGTTTGCAAATGCAAAATATCATCCAACAACCAGGATAAATCCTACAAATATTACAAGACCTCCAAAAAATGCAGAAGAGAAAATGTTCTTTGTAAACAGCAAATGAGAGCAGTGAGGAGGAGGAGGCAGGGAATGGATGCAGTTGTCATTTGATTGCTTTTAAAGCTTTTTGTCATCTTTTTCTCATTTCCCTCACCCTGCCCAAGACCAGAATATCACGCATGTAACAGAATCCGTTCCGATTAGAAGGTTTTGTTACAGCTGTAATAAGCTTTCACACAGGAAAAGTCCCCTGAGACCTATATTTCATCTCAGCTTTCCCTACCACATTAAACAGAGGGTTTGATTCTGGAAAGCAGAGATTGAAATCCTCTCCTCCCGCACTCAACACTGGAAAGTAATGAGAATTGACAATTCCAAGGCTCTCTGTGAAACTAGCATGGTCTGGACAGAAACTGCCTCAGTGATAACAGGTTTGGGAATGTTTCCACTTTCATCTGTTTATTTATTATTCTTATTTATTTTTCTTAGGTTTGTGATTTAGGGGAGAGAGGGTGGGATGAGGAAAAAAAGGAACAAAAAAGGGAGTCAGTAGCTTGGCAGCACACAGCCTAAATCTAAACACCACACACACTCACTATACCCTGGAAAGACCTGGATCCTATACAACAATTTCTGTAACACCATCACTTGGATAAACCAGCAACTTACTTGGAAGGAATCTTTGCTTTCCTAGAATTCATGTAACTAAGAGATAAAACGACCTTGAGAGATGGCAGCTTTCCTTGTAAAATACATTAACTCTGTCAGAGCTAGTCTCTCTGAAGATCCTCCTTCATCCATCCTGTGGCAAATCAGACAGGAAAAAGGTCTGGCAAAATCCTGCCAATGGGTGTTATTGCACTAACATCATCTTGTTTCACCTCTGGCCTCAGCTGTAAGGGCTTAAAAGGGAGACTAAAATCTCCAGTCAGCATCATCTATGGGCACTAATGCAAACTTGACTTGACTCATCTTTAGTCATCCTCATTCAAATGATGACTTTGACCAGCTTTGTCACCCTTTGAAATGAACTGGCAGTCCAGTTACCATGAGGTCTGTCCCAAAATGGCAGAACCTTGGATTGTCCTCTTGAACTATTTCTGTTCCCATGGTTCTGCAACAATTATTTTTAAGAGGAAAACGAGGATTGAGAGAATCAGGCAGCAGCCAGACAAATCTGCTGTGAATCTGCTTCAGAAACTATCAGTCCTGTGAAGAGCAGAAATGACTGAGTATGGATTCTGAGGCATAATGTTATTTGGCTGGAGTTTCTGGTGTTTAAAAATGATGTTTTCCCTGCTGTAATTTTTCCCTTCAGAAGGTTTATTTTCCCTCTACCCTAGTTGCCTATTTTCCCAATAAAATAGGAACACAATACTTCTTTCCATCCTCTGTCAATTTTGATCAGTGGATATAATCGATGTTATTAGTGGGTGACTGACAAATGGAGTGAATAGTAACTCCTGCTCACTTGAAAAAGAGTATATAAGAAAATTCAAAGTGGTCATGGAAGAACCTCTCTGGGATCATTTTGAGAGGATAGATAAAAGAGTCTATTTGGGAGGGAGAAGCAGCAGGAGCTGAGGTTTGGATACTTTTTACTGGTTATTCTACACCCAGATGTTGTGCCTGTAAGGAAAATTATTTCATATTTCAGCATATTTCTACAAATAGAGGTTCTGACAGCTTCCACTTTTTCCTCATTTTTAGATGATGCTCCAAGACCAGGTGCTGCAAACTTTTTGGTCCATGGATACCTCTTTCCCAAAGCAGAGGTATTCCAGCTGTGATAAAACAACACTGACATTCACATTCACCCCTCAATTTGCCACCCCTTTTGCTCAGAGATGAGGACTTTCATCCTTTCGTACACAGTCCTGGGTTTCACCCAGAGCTAACTGTATTTCACTGCCAGCTGAGCTGATCTAGAGAGATGAATGCTTCCTTCTGCTTCATCAAGAAAAAGGAGCCTAAACTATCAGAGCTTGCTGAGAAAATTCTACATCTTTCTGTGCATTTCTCAGCTGCCATCACTCTGCAAAAACACATTTAACCAATCTTCAGCAAGACCTGTGAAATAACAGCAGGGAGGAGTCCACCTGATGAACCCTTGTCCCCTTCTGAACCTGTAGGTATTCAGGAACAGCTCCCCCAGAGCTGCTGCACCTTCATGCATTTCTTTGGAAAGAGGGAGCAGTGTTAAAATCAGAACTGGTGATGGAAAAGCAGCAAAGAGTTGCAGGGAAGAGGGCAGATGTAGCTCTCCACTCACTTATTCTGTGTTAGGGGTTTCCATGGCTGGGAAATGCAGAGACAGATGGTCTGTATACCCCTTTCCCCACTCCTCCAGTCCTAGGAGAAAAGTGAAAGAAAGAGGTCCGCAAAGCAACAAGGTCGTGATTTAGCAAGGCCAGAAACTTCTGCAGCAACTCTGCAAGGGCTCATGCAAACACACACCTTTGGCTGCTGGAACCTGTTTGGCTGCCAGAGTGGACATGAGCCAGAAGACCAGGTCACCCAAAAAAGCCAGAAAATAATAAAGAACCCCAAACCACCACCAACAACAACAAAAAGCAAGAAATAGCGCACAGTACTCCTCCAAAATAACAACAGAATCAGCCCCACGACCGACGCATTGAAGATAAAGGAGCCCCCACCAGGGATGTATTTGCCCTGTCGTAATTAATTCACTTTTGGAAGAGTTGCCAGCAGGGATCTCAGATTAAAATCTCTCTCTCCTGCAGTAGGAAGCACCTCCAGGAGCTCAGCATCTCCCCTCCCTTCCCCACAGTGTGAAGTACCATTCCAAGTCCCAGTGTGAGACTTGAACCTGCAGTGACCTCCTGAGCCCTGCAGTGAAGGATGTATGAGCCAATGAGTCATGTTGACTCTGGCTTGAATCTAAATGGGCCTCTTCTCTCATACCAGAGAAACCACGTTCACACAGCCACCGAAGTTCCCTGTATCGGATAACCCTTAATGCAGGAGCTGGGTGGTGCTTGTTGCTGTCATCCTTGCCAGGAGGGAAGGGGTGAGCAATGGGGTGGGGATGTCAAAACCCAGTTAATCCAGAAGTTACATCCTCTCTGTAATTTAGGGTGCAGGAGAAATTGTCATCCAATTTGAGCAGCAGAGACTAAACTAGCCCTCTGGTTAATGAAAATGATGACTTCTCTTTCTCTGTGGGTGGTCTATTCTTTGTAGGGAGAGAACAAGGGATTGTTGTTCAATCCATCTTTTGAGAGGTCAGTTTTTACTTGCCTGTCCTTTGCACAACCAAGTCACCTTCCAGGGGTTTTTGTGACATCATGAAGGTACATTTGGGCCTTCCAAATTACCTCCTGCTGCGGGCTGAAGAAAAGTGTGAGCAGTCAGGCAAGCTTCCACAGAAATCCTTGGCCGTGAGAGAAGGAGTTTATGACCAGACTGGTGATATTCCTGGACCATGTCTGGGAGGCAGCAACTTTCAGATGAGACCAAGTGAGGCTCCCAGTCATAGATGCCACGAGAGGGTCTATGACTCACTGAGCAAAAGGAGGGAATTTCCTGGCAGGATGCCAACTTGACATTATATAGAAGTGATTTTTACCTACTACTGAAAAGCAGGCTACTCTCAGCTGGAAGGAGCAGCTGGTCAGCAGGGCACTTAATCACACTTCACTTGAGGTGCTCAGGTGGTTGAGAGTTTAATGTGAGATAACACTCCATGTCTGGGTAAAGCATTCTGTATCCAGCTGTAAGTACAGGCTGATGAACTCCAGTTACTCACGCTGATATTTGCCAGGACACTGACCATTTGAAACAGAGATTATCCTCTGCCTGCTTCTCTCTATCTGCCTGATAACCAGCAGGATATTTGTGCTAGAATATTTTGCTTTTGCTTGTCTCTCTTTTGCAGCTGAACAAAGAGAGCATTGTTTTCATGATATCAAAACTGATTTTGCATTGATAGGCTTAAGTTACCAGCTATACATCAAGGGAAATATATATCAGCCAGACCAACACCTCCTTTCTCAGCTCCTGCAACCACCCATTTCCTGCCCCCCAGAAATATGTCAGCATCTACTCACAAGCCCTCTTGCATTTCTGAACACTCCCTGATGCTCTCTGTTACCTATTGACATCCTTAATGGTCTGCAAGGGAATGCAAATTGGTATTGATAGAAAACCTGAGAAAGCAACAGAGAGATTTACCTGTCATGAAAACACTAGTTTTTCCTTTCCTTATTCATATTGTGGTTCATTGGGCTGTCATGTAATGCAAATAACATTCATGGCATTAGCTTGTACTTAAAATAAATGCTTCCTGTGGTTCTTACATATCTCCATTTCATCATATAGCACCTGAAAAAAAAAAAGGAAGGAAAAAACTTCATTGCCTTCTGTACTCCACTGATGCACATGTTTGTCCTGCAGACATGAGTGCGTGGGCTGCACAGCTGTAATTCTGGTTTCTGTGTACTGTGTCTTTAAGTATGAGTAGGCAGCCTGCCTGTAGGGCTGGGATGGTGCAAATCTGGAAAGGCATTTAAGAGAAAGGAGAAGGAGGTACCTTTTGCAATGTCATTCCTGTAGGAAAGCACAAGACAGAACAAATTCAATGGGAAACAATCCCTTCAAGTGAAACCCAGGTCCAGTGTTTCTCCAGAGCAAAAAGAAATCAGACAAATTTACCCAGCCAGAGCTGTTCTGTGAGGAAACCTCTGCTCCAAGAGCTGGCTCTGCTGAACAGCCAGTTGGATGACCCTGCCTGAGGCTGGCTGTTTCTGTGGCCAGCAGCCCCATGGTGGAGCAGGGTGGCTGACACCATGCACAGATCCCTGGCCAGCCCAGCTGGTGGGTCTGCAGCCCACATTGCAGTCACTTTCTCCACGCTGACCTGCAGGAAGTGCCAGGCTGGCTGGGGTCCCTTGGCTGGTCCCCCACCAAGCACACACCCCTCCCTTGGGCTCTGCAATTTCTTCAACCCATCAGTGCGAGGGAGACCCTGCAGATGTTCTGAGACAAGGGTCTCTGGGGAAGTTAGTCCACAACACAGGGCAAAGAGCAGTCTGAGAACAGAATTAGGCACCCTACAGCTTATAGCTCCATCACACTGCTGGCCGCAGCTCAAACTTAATATGCTTGTGCTTGGGTTTAGGACAGGCTAAACTTGGAATAACTCTTGATGGGATGGACTGTAGCCTAAGGCATCATCTACAACTCCCACTTGTGCAGATGCACGTGGACAGGAGCTTGGGCCCAATTTAAGGCAATGAGCGAGTTCCTTCCCTGGCAGGCAGCCTGTGTCCGTGCCCACGCGCATGGGCCTGGGCCCATGCAAACATACCACAGTGCTTCCATAGACACTGTTTTGTAGCACTTGCACTCAGCTCCTCTTACTTTATAGGATTTCCAAACTCTCCATACCCATGCTATTATTTTCCTCTTTCCTTTTCTTTCCAAATGGAGAAGCAGGACTTGTCCAGAATCCAGCAGCAAGCCAACACCAGAACTGGGAGAGCAACCCAGCCCTTCTGACTCCAATGCCGCAGGCTTCGTCTGCTAGACAGGGGTGCTGGTCATGTTTGAATAATGACATTATCTCTGCTAGACTAGTCAAAGCCCAAAAGTGAGTCATTTTGTTCCATCATCCACCCCATGAGCTTCAATGGGTTGCTGCATATGTCTCCAGATGACTGGAGAAGTTACCTATAACATAGGATATTTTCTGTCCCAGCTATTGGGGTTTGGGGTAGGTTTATTTTGAAACCACGTTTTTTTTAAAAAAGAAGAGAATCTATCAGATCCCTTGGGGCAGGACTGCAAACATATTATTGTCACTGCTACGTGATTTTTTGTTGCATGCACACGTGGTCATTTCAAAGAAACATTATCAATAGAGGTAAAGCATTTAGATCATATACAAACTGGTTAGACATGGATTGCTATGGTGCTGTGCTCTAAATAAACCAGGAATGGCATCAAAAGACCGCCTGGCCATGTTTGTTATATGAGATTTGGGCATATATTTGGAATCAGTGTTCATACAGATGTCAGTGAGGGACAGAAGACGCTAGCTGGTTTTGATTACTCAAAAATAATGCCTTATTAATATGATTTAGGCGTATCCACAGGAGAAGACACAGATGTACTAGATTATTTAGTTGACTCAGTCAAATATTTAGTTGACTCTGTCAAAGAAGTAGCCACAGTGTAAATCTCTCTGCTCCTTTCATCTCACACAGCAGGACTCAGAGTTGTGTGTTTGTCAACAGGGGACTGAAGCCATGAGTCAGCATTCAGCAAATGCTTCCAGTCCTCTACAAACAGTTACTTTACTACTTGGCAGTTTTAGATAACCTTCATGGAGGCAGAGAAATGCCAAATAATTTTATCTTGGAGCTTAAGGCTCCAGAACAGTGGTGGACATAAGTTTTTGGTGCTCCTTAACTATGACAGCAGCATTGTAGAGCTTGTCCTCTTCGGATGAACGTGTCATGCCATTGGGACAGAACGAGATGGTGCATCCCTGCTGTGCTCCTCAGCAGTCTCCTGAGCTGCCCACAGGCAGGCAAAGTCTCATTAGGATCTCTGCCTCCAGGACATCCAACTCAGCCATTGCAAAGGATTTAAGTGTAGGTGTGATTTCAGCTATGTTTGTCAAACCTTGTGACTTTGCAGAAGCTGCACCATGTTGGTTCCAAAACACTTTGAGGGTGAAAGGCTCAGAGACCTTGCTGCCTTGCAGCTGCTACATCCATCACACGTGGAAACTGAGTCTCTTCATTGCATTTCAGGGCGTTATGACTGATTTCTATTTGTCTGTTCAGGTAAACAGAGAACCACACTTGGACTGGTCTCTTGACAGTGCTGAATTCCACATATTCAGCTCATGACTTAGGGATGGGTGAGGGTTTTTACACTTGTCTTTCACAGGTGACATTCACCTGTAGATTCTCTAAGACACCTTTCTAAAGAAGTACACTCCACAGGTCTACCTTTACTTCCCTGCCGAGAGGGTTAAAAGACCAGCACATTTCAGAAGTGATGAGAGCTCTATCCAATGCTTGTGCTAATGAATGCCCTCTCTTCAGCCAAATTTCCCAACTGCCTTGTTTATTTATTATAATTCCCCCTGGTTCAACAATGGAGCTGGATCTTGCAGTAGGTCTTTCACAGCTTGAAAAGAAATTTTGAAAGGATTGTTATTTTATGCACTGCAAAGAAAGCAGATCAAGACCTCTGTAGGTGCCTGGAGTAAAATCTTTCTTGTGCCAAGAGAAAGAATAAAACACATTTAAAATTCTGCACTGTATGGCACCTGCTCTGAAAGGGAACTTTGCTTATAAAAGCAGTACCAAAATTTGCACCAATGGTTTTTCAAATCTCTGAAAAGACATTTGCTATACTGCTACAGTGAGATCTGGGAGATAGAAAAGAGATAAATGACACATTAGTTTTGCTTGTTTTCACAGACAAGAATCTTGTGGGTAAAACAATTTGTCCCCAGGATAACTCCTAGAAAAAAGAAAAGTTCTTAGCCTTTTTTGCTAGTCCACCCTCAAATCTGAGGAGGAAATATAAGAACATGGCACTATCAGACTTGTCATGAGTCTGAAATGGCATCTCCTTGTTGCATGTCATGACCTTGGTCTCCCACACAGGGTTGCACCTCAAGCTGACCTTTATGGGTGGGACTGTGAAGGGAGGAGGTAATGGGTTTTGGAGTGCTTTACTTCAGAAACTGCCAGGCTAAATCCAGTTCATACCTAGAGGTGCTGAAAGTGATTAGCATCTGAGGGCTGCTCAGCAAAGCGCTGGTCTCCAGTTCCCTTCCTTTGAGATGACTGTACAAAAAAACCACCTTTGTTGCTGGCACTAATTCAGATCTTTTCTGCCAGTGTTAGGCCTGGGCTGCATGACCTGTTGTGCCAGTAAAAGCTGCCTTCTGTCAGCACAGCCTGTGTCCACATCCAATGCTGAGGCCTGGAAGGGGGTAAAACTGTCTTTCTCTTAAGTACCACCCAAAAAACCCCAAACTTTTTGTGGCACCATGCCACTGGTACAGGTGGTGGATGCTACATTTTCCCTGCCAATTCAAACAGTGCCAGAGCAAGTCTCCCACAATCCCATTGGGTCCTGAACATTTTCAAGGTCTGATCACATCTTTAAATATCACTGCTTGAAGAAAATGAAAGCCTAGACACAAAGCTCTCATCCATGCAGAGCCTGATCCCAGGTCCTGCTGTGCGCTAAAATGTGTCTGTGCTTCCTCATCTAGGGAAGCACTTAGCACAATACAGAGAGGAGCCTGGGTCCCAAGTAAAATGTTTGCCTCACAGACAGAGTGTTACAGACCTGGCAGGATCCAGTGTGAGAGCAGAAGAGGCCTTCAAAGGGGTGGGGGCTGATCAGATGATGGAGCCAGAACTCCAGGCCAGGTCTGAGTAGGTGGAAAGTGGGGTCTGCAAATGACCATACTGTGTCAGCCTGAGGAAGAAAGACAAGTCTTCTCTCCTTGGCACTCCTGCTAACCTATTGCCAGAGGCACTCACTGACACTGGAATTTAGAAACTATTTGCAAGCTTTCATAAACACCATGTGCAAACTGCCCTGCCCAGTTCACAGAAGGCAATTGTTCTAGCTGCTTGTGGAACCTCAAAGTTCTGCCTGTACTAGAAGATGAGGAAGAAGATACAGCCAGCAGTGGTCCTTCATTACTTCATTCCTCACCTGCAGTGAAAAAATTACAGTCTGACAAATCTTCTGGTGTGGAGTTCCCAGATCAATGGGAAACACTATAAAGGGAAGAATGGAAATCCACTTCCAGAGATACTGAAAACACGACTGGGCAATGTACAAGAGTAGGAACAAGCATTCATTAGGGTGATATGGCTTAACATAAGCTTTGGGAGTGATATGTCTTAACATGAGCTTTGGGTTTCATCAGATATTTTTCCCTTGAAGGGATGATGTCTAAATAAGATGAAACTCCTTTCCTACCAGATGTCCAAGGCTGACTCTAACACAAAAGGCCAATTTAGCAAACTAGAACTAAGCTCTGAGTTAGATGTCCCAGAAGCATTAGGATGCAGGTATTGATGCATTTTGAGAGCACCAGCCTTTCCTCTTAAAACTTTTTCACATCCTGATACAATCCTAAAAGTCGAAAAGCCCAGGTAAAGAAAGAAACATATTTTAAAAATATAACAATTCTTCCCTCTGCCCACCCATTGGAAGGAGTTTTCTTTTCTAGAACACTTGCCACATCAAAGGATGAAAACTTGTGCATGCACAGGTAGGGTGGCAAATTTCTTGGTAGTTTTTTGTATTTCCAATGGGTTTGCAAATAACAATAGATAATTTTCTACTGTTTTCACTTTTCCCTAACTTTGAATGTTTGTTAATTTTATTTTCTCTAATACCGTTAGCCCTTTTTATATCTGTAAGCTGTACACAGGGAAACAAAATGAGGAAGACGAAATATGTGTGAAATGTTCTGATTTCTGAGTAAAAACCAATTTTTCTCACCTGTGTCATGTTTTCTCTTCTGCCTGGATCTGTCAAGAGCTTCCTCCAAGGTCTCAGCAGGATACAAAACTTGCTTAAACACATGTATGAGGCGAATCCTTTACTGTGTGTGCATGTGCATGTGTATAACTGAATGTTTGCAAGAGAGGCCACAAAGTGAGCACCATTTCAAAAGCCCCTGTTTGTCTTGGCATCTTTCTCCTCTCAATTTTTGTTAATTAGTTGACGAACTCTTGCTTGTGCCTGATGTCCTTCCAAATGAGAGCAGCCTTCAGCCAACTGTGCACCATTATTCAAACCTTCAGTTATTGCTCTGCAAAAGCCTCTTCAAAGCCCGGCCTGCTGCCCCTGTTTCTGTTTATCAAACAGCTGTGTTGAGGTTGGCTGCGTTCGGTCAAGTTCAAGAAGAGGAGCTGCCAAAATTGTGAGAGGGAGCAGGGGAAAGTGAAAATGCCTCTCACCTCACACGGAGTGAGAAAAGGGAAAATGGCAGACGCTGGTCCAGGATGCTATAAATAACCAGTTTGGCACCACTGCACAAGAAACAGCTTGGCTAGCCCTCTCTTCTCTTCTCCTTCCCCACTGGGTTTATTATGTATTTAACCCTCTGCAGCATTTACTGAGGGAGGAGGCTGTGTCAGCCAGAAGGCTCTCTCCAGGCAACCCTTTGCACACCACACAGATCTCCACCATAAAGAAAAAGAGAAGTGGACCTAGTGTGGGTCAAGGCTCCTTGGCTTTCAAGTGTTTACTGATGCAACAAGCTCTCAAGCAGGATCACACGAAGTGTAAAATTAAGTAGAGGCTGAAAAGTGTATTTCAGTCCCTTGATTATAGTAAGCCCTCTGAGATAAGTGAGTGGAGAGGAAGAAAAATGATCAATTTTTTACCAAGGAGAATGTGTCTTGACCAAGATGATGGACAGACCTTATTACAAGACACATTAAGGTATTTCTTCAGCTTAGTTTCTGCAGGAATTGCGCAAAAAACCCCAAAAGTCTTTCTCTAGAAGTGTGGACATTAGGAAGGGGCAGTAGCTCAGAGATATCCAAGTAGGGGAATGGAATTAACAATTAGAAAAATGCTGGGAAAGGGCCCAGGAAAACGCTTCAAGCTCTCTGGAGGTTTTGGATGTTTTGCCTGTTTTAAGATGCTCCAGTGTTTTCTCCAGTCTGCAGAGTGTTTCTTAGTTTTGACAAAATGCACTCACCTCCCCCACAGTGTAAAGAAGTTTAAATCGAAAGAGATTAGTCTCATATCCAACAGTCCCTCTGAGCACAGATGAATGTGTTGTGTTTATCTGCCATTGGCACCAAGCTGGCCCAGGCAGAGTGATTAATACCCACCTGAGGCTGAGGGACGAGCCCTGTCCTCCAGTCTTTGCCTCAGCTGTGTGTTGGGGAACAGAACCACAGAAAGTGTGAAAGTAGAGACACAGCTGGTTTGCAGAGAGCTTCCTAGGCAGAACACGCTTTATAGGAGTCCAGGAGAGAGAAAAATTTCATTGCAGATATTCCTAAAAGGCAAGATTTTCAAGGAGCCCTTCTGGAAAAACCATTTGTTTCCTTTGTTTTTTCAAGAAACTTCTTTCACCATTTCCCCTCAGAACAGTTTTCTTCCATCTCTTCAAATAACCTAGACATCATCTGGATCCTCACTTCAGGGTCCAAGGCAAGGCTCCCAGCAGTGTCTCCATTTACTGACCTCTCTCCCTCCTTGTCAGCACTTTGGAGGGGTCTTCTCTGGGTCCTTTTGTTCCGGGTCTCCCTGACCTTGGCTGCCTCTTAACAAAGTCCTTGGACCATCAGTCTCACACTCTCTTTGTTCCTTGATTTGGCCAGCTCTCTTGTTTTCCATTCCCCTCTGGTATCCTTGTCAGTCTCCCAGATAGCACTCTTCCCCACTCCATTTGTCTTCCTTCAAAGCCTCTTGCAATACTTCTTTTCTAATCTCTTCAAAATCCCTATCCCTATGTTGTTCTGTTTTGCACAAAATCTAAGCAACCACTGGAAATAATCATCTGCTCAGTTTACACTTGCCTTGTTCCTAGAACTGGCTCTGTGCAAGTGACTGTATTTATTACCAGCAGAAAAAAAAATGGTCCAAAATTTTAGGCAATTCCCTGGATTCAAGGTGGAAGATATATGTTTCAGGGAACACCTATGTAAAAGCATGTCAACTTGAAATACTCTGTGAATGTAGCCCTAGATCACTTTCCTTCTCTGCTATATTCAGCAAGAACTTATTATTCATAAAAAACCACAAGAATGGCCAGGCTAAAGATACCAGAACCCTAAATCCCACCTTTGAAGTTGGTCATAAGCCAAAGTTTACCAAAGGAGTAGGAGAAAGAGAGGCCACATGGAGTGTTTGTATCTTTGGATGTGCCTTTCAGCCACTGGTAGCACAGGGACTGATGAAAGAGCAATGAGACCCCTTCAGTGGAGTAAGTAGTGGAAAGCAACCCAGCCACTAAAAATGCTCTCAGAATAGTGCTCTCCTAAATTAACAACTTACAAAGGACTTCTGCTTTTTTTGCTTTTTTGGTAGTAGTTCTTGAAGATAAATTTATCTCAAGAAGTGCCTGATTGAAAAGAGGTTGTGTATCTCTACCTGGGAGACTTGGAGTTGGCATCTGCACCTGGTACAAAAATGAGATATTCATGCCAGCTCAGGTACTTGAGAACAGGAATGAAAGTTATTATACCAAGTTTCTTAGAGCCCCTCCAATAATTCTGCCAGGACTTGGTCAGGTTTTCTCCAAATTATCTTGTTTGACTCAGAGGCAGATATGATGAGAGCTGATCATTTGGACACATAAACTTATCATTCCAGAATAATGTCTAAAGGACCCTTTTTCTTAACTAAGCTATTTTATCTTTTAAAGTTATTCATATTTCTAGTTTGGCCTAGCTGCAGTGAAGACAACTGCTAAATTCAGTAATTTGACATTGAAATTTTTCCCTGAGCAGAAAATCAGAAAGTGGCCATGCAAGTGGAAGCTTTTTGTGCAGTGCCTTTCCTGAGCATCCACTATTTTCTTTTGGGGATACTCCCTCATTTTCTGGTTTCATCAGGAGTTTTCAGTAGCAAGCAGATTGCCTTAATTCAGCTGTTTGTGGAATTGAACAGCAGAGAGAAAAATGCCAGGGCTCAGACCTTTTCCTTGAGAAAAGCGAAACTTCCTTTTGATATATTTCCCCTCAAAACGTGGTATTTATTTAACAGGCTCCCTGACTGACTCTGGAAACCTGCTATTTTGACTCAAGAATTTTTCTCAGTGAATTATATTGGATAAATATAACCAAAGTGTGTGATTATGCTGGGTCGATTAACTCCTGATGTCAAAACGAAACCATTTATTTGGCTCTGTTTTCTCCAGCAATTTGTCACTGGTTTATGTTAAAAAAGCCCCTCCCTATGCCTGAGTGATGGAAACTTTGAAAATCCATTAAATCTTTCATCTGCAGTTAATTGTTCCTGCTGTTGCACACTGCACCTATTCACAATCACACTTTTTTGCTGTGCAGACAAGGTGCTCTCTGCAAGACCTGCACTCAGCACAGCACTGCACTTCTCTCAGCACTTTTCCTGCAGTGGTACAACATGTACTGCAAATTTCAATTTCAATCTCCTTTACTTTGCTGGAGGAGCCCGAGCTAAACCCTGCAATGTGCTGACTCTCTTCAGCTCCTGCTGTCAGCAGGAGATCTCAGAGGAAGAGTGTGTGTGTGAATCACGCCTTTTCCTGTATTTTACAAGTTTTAAACCGTGGTATTTAAACTCTGGTTCAGACATCTTATATGCCACCCCTGTCTTGTTTGTTCTTCTGTGAGATTAAAATAGCATTTTTGTCTCTCTTTTCCCTTTTATTTCCCCAGCATGTCTAGTAAGACAGCTTCAGCATAGTGAATGGTTTCTTACTCTGAATATATTCTAGTGCCACAGAGGAATAGTCTTCCTAGAGAAGTTGTGGTTATACCATGTTGCCTACAAGCACTGATAAGTGCTACTACTTCCAAACCTCTGTAAAAGTGGCAAATATCATCACAAAGGCCAAACTGTTATATTTCATATTCGGAGAAGGAAAAACGAAGTTTTGTGCCTTTTTTTTTTTTTAACTATAGTGCTTTGATATTTGCAACAAGGAAAATATATATGGAGCTGGAAAGGGTGGGAAAACAATTTGACTCAGTATTGCAGGAACACAAAAATTCCAAAGAATGGTAAACTTGATTAGTAATTTCCCTGGTTCTGTTTATTTCTAATCATTAATTTGCTCTGATCCCTATACTTTTGGCTTGATGATAAAAGTCCACCTCAGCAAAAGTTAATTTTGTTTAAGAAAAGTTCCTGGAATATAAGTAGGCCTTGGGTTAGCTGTTGGAACTTTGCCAGGCATGACACAACCTACCTGCATTGTTTGTAAGCATTTTATTCTACAAAGAAACTGACTGACAATGTTTGCATTGAGGAATAGAAAAGTCTCAGCAGCAACACAAGATTGTGCCCAAAACCAGGAGAATTAAATGGACTTGAGTAAACCAATGCTCATCCAAATTCCAAAGTCTCCTCACAGGCCACAGGGTGCCATCAGCAGACAGCAATCACCTTCTGACAGAAGGTTAAAAATGTTTGCAGACAGAGTCACTTTCTGCCACTGGCTGACAGAGGCAGAGAAAGGAGATTGTGGCAGAAGGAAGTGAGAAAGAAATTATACTTTGTCTCAGTCCTTTGACCTCAGAGATTTCCATGTAATTAAACCAGGAATATGGTTCCCAGGGATTTTGGGAAATGAATGGTTGCCAAAGCAAATACCACCCCCATGACACCCTCCCTCCCTCCCTCCTTGTAAACAGTCTGTAATCGCTTCATAATAGGCTGCACCGATGGGAAATGGTGATTAATACTGTTTACCACTAAGAAACTCCTGTTGCTTTTTTACCAAGGAGTCATTAGAGCCAGGTTATGCTATGGATGTAGGGCTACCTTCCTTAGAAACCCCAACTCAGGGAGTGCACTGCCTTCAGTTATGGGATGGGATTAAGGTGAATGAATCAAGGAGGAGGAGGTTTCCTGCTCTCTGTGGCCCTTCCCTTCATATCTCCACAAGCTCCTTAGGGATTAGTAAGCATTTGCAGGAGCAGAGGTGCGAGGCAGATACAGCTGTTTCATTTGTTCAGTGCTCACCAGTGAAGATTCCATCTTTTCTGGTGTCTGTTGAAAACAGTGACACACAAAATTTCTTAATTGACATTGCAAACTGGGGAACTGGAACTGAAAGCCATTTCTTCGGTAAAATATTTGAGTTAAAGAATGTAATAGATTCAAGAGGGTTTTTTCTTTTCTGTGGTAGGATTAAGCCCAGGTTAACTGGGCAATTTAGAGGCTGGGACTAGAACCTTGTGGAACATAATCTTGGTGCCCTGAACAGGCGGAGTGCAAATTTGCTCAAAGATCCCTTACAGTGCCAGTGCTCCTCCAGGCAAGTAAACTCCTGTTTCTATGTGTCATATCAGCCCTTAGGAAACACTCCCAAGCTGGGCCGCTTGCTCTGTCTCATTTTTCCAAATCAGTAGGATTCAGGCTGAGCTCATGGAGAGAACCAAACAAATATGTTGTTGGAAACATCATCACAGACTCAGACGGGCTCCAGTCTGAGGCAGGAACCAGGAGACCAGTCTTGATTTGTGCCCAAGCAACTGTGATGCCAATGGAAAATATCCATCTGCTGGGATGTTAATTGTAATTGCCTGCTCAGGGAAACTCCTGTGAGTGTCTTGTAAGAATGCTGAAATGTCTTTAAAGCTCTCAATGGCCATTAGAACTCATAGGGTCTTACTTCCTGCATAACACTAAACCACAAAATTTCGGGGAAATCCCCTCTTCAGCCCCAAAACTTCCCACTGAGCATTAATAAATCTCATGATGGCAGCATTTCACCTTTGCAGCATCACCTCTGAGGGAAAATGGCTCACATGGTATCATGCGCCATCTCCTCCTTCCCTCTCTTTCTCTTCTTTTTAAAAAATCTTTTTTTATTACTTTGTGTGTGTGTCTGTGTCTGTGTGTGTGGTGAGCAGGGAACCAAAGTGGTCCCACACATCTTTTTTTCCCCACACCTTCTGCAGCACTTTTCTTAAATGACGCAATGACTCGAGCCACAATAGGAGAGCAGCGGTGTGCAACGTGATGAAATACTCACAAGATCAAAGCTGAGATGGTTCCGAGCCAGAGAGTGGGAACGTGGGTCTGAACTTTCCCAGAGTCTGAAGGAGCTGGTTCAGCCCATTGTGAAAGTTCTGGGTAGATTCCAGGTGCACATTTTCCTAAAATGTGGAGATATTTAGATCATTATCTCTCATTTGAGCTTATTACAATGAAACATCATCTCTGTTCACTACTTTTATAACTGGTTTCATGATTTTATTATACTTTTTAAAGAGACTTTTATGGCAGTGTGGTATTTGCTTGAATGTGAACGGGAACATCGTGTTTAAAGATTGATGATGCATAACACAAGGTGAAAAGGGGTTCATAACCTTACATGGGATCTTACTCCTTTCTGGCAGTTCCAAACAACACAGCAGTGTCTGCCCAGCAGATAACATTTCTTCCAGCAGCTGCTATGAGAGAGTGAATTCCTAAGGGGCAGTAAGCCAAATCCACCTCTGTGAATAACAACCCCTACCCATTCATTAATGCATTATGTAATTAACATTGAGAATAACATTATGGGAATTAAACTTTTCTTAACGGTCTCCAGTGGAAGTTCTTCTCTTCATGGATTTACAGCTTTGTCAGATTTTAATTATTTGGACTGAAACTTACCATGTTCATACTCTGCCTCAGGCTGGCTTTTTATTTTTTGGTTGGGGAATTCTTTTTTTNTGGTGAGGTTTTTTTTTTTTTTTTTTTTGGTAATTAATGTTTTAACAGTCTGGCCATTTCTGAAAAAGGAGATGGAGGAAAATAAAATAAATTACTCTTCTAAACCAGACATTTTTTCCCTAACTGTTTTTCTTGAAACTGTAAAATCTTAGGGCTTTCAGAAGGAAACCTGAGAGGGAATGAACTGGGAAAGAAGGAGGTGCTGTTATATTGGGTTTAAGCCCATGGACATGGCAATGTGCATGTGGTCCAGACACCAAAGTCTCTGCACTTCTGAAAAGTGCCAGTCTGTACTATAAACTTTTTACATGGCAGGCAGATGAGCTGAAATCCTAAACAAGAGGGCAAAACCACAAAACCCCCAGCAGTATAGGTGGTCACAGCAATATTTGTTCTTTGAACGGTAGAAAAGTGCAATGAGCTGCCAATCTCATGGAAGGTCAAGGTTGTTAATGTCAACTCCTCATTTTTTCAGTTTTCCATTTAAGTCAGCCCAATATTATTGCCTGTGGAGACAGATAGAGACCATTTGCACATTTTAAAAATAAGACTGTGGAAAGGTTTTCTATAAGATGTATACAAAATTAGGATCCCTTTTAAGATAACGTGCCTTTTAGAAATATTGCACATTAAATCTAAGTGATTGATTATCTTGAGTGTACTGGCTTAAGCCACATTTCCTCCCAGAATCGGGAAGAGGAGCCAGGATTTGGAATATCCATATATTTTTTCTGGCTATCAGAGGCATATATGTATCACATCTCCCTTTAACCATCTGTTCTTGTACAATAGCAACATACTACCTCTGCCAGTTGCTCCTTCAGTTCCCATGGCAGATAGCAATGCACATCCAAAGGCAGTGGGATTTGGCTGATGCATGAGGTCCATGCCCACCCCCCTCCCATCCTGCCTTTTCCCTTACTGATGTGAACTTACCTGGACTAATTAAAAACCCAAGCCTACTGTAGGGTTGGCTCCAGTCTGCCAGGCATGGAAGAGCACTCTGAAATGCTCTCACATCCATCCTGGGTTCCTTCCTCAGCATGTTATCCGTGGGCTCCTCTTTCAAGCTGCTGGTTACCCACAGCCACCGTCTGAAAACCATGAGGAAGCCACTCCCAATACAGGCTTGTTCCCTCCAGTGTGTTTTTTTATAGGAAGACATGAAATAGGAGAGGGAAGAAGTTAATCCAGACTACTTCAAGAGCGCTTTTGTTAAGATGCTTATTTTAGAAATATTTCTTCCCTTGAACATCCTAAATTCTTCAAATCTTGCTCTCTGATAAAGCAAATGTTTGTAGTAGCTGCAAATAGCTCTATGCCAAGTTAGAGCTAGAAAGGATCACACTTAATTCTTCCCATGATTTCCTGTCCCACTCCCCAGTCAGTGGAGCTAAAACCTCATGAGAGGCCTTTCTGCAGACAAATGACAGTGCAGCTCTGGAGAGATGGGGGCACATTCAACATGTTTACATTCCCCATGAAATCAATCAGGGCTTCTTACCAACCAGGATGTTGTAGTCTCTAACCAGCAGATTCTACTCTCCAAATTCTGCTGTGAGCAAAACAGGTGCAGCTTCTTCTTTTTTTCTTTTTTTTTTTCAAACCAATTACCTCAATTATTCACTTTATTATATGAAACCTAAGGAAAAGTTGAAGCACACTAACTTCTGCCCACCTGGTAGTTGCAGCTCAACTATCAGAAATTAGAAATTGATGCTGGTTGCTTTGTACGTTTCCATGGGAAGATTTATGTCTTTATGTAGCCAGTGCTGATGGAATAAATTAAAGTGGGCATGTAAAAGGAATACAGATTTACTCAGCATTTGAAAGCTGGCTTCAATGCCTCATGGAAGGAAGAGTGTGGCAAATATTCCACAGACATGCAAATATATCACACTGGCAAAGAACACCTGGGTAACTTGTCCTTAAAGCTGTGACATTTCACCCCAGTGCCCTCTCATTCCCAGAAAAGTCTTCTAAGCTGCCAGGGGAAAAAATTCCCAATGCAGGGGAAAAAAAAAAAAGCATACTGGACTTCACAGAGACCATCAGATTTTAGAAATGGACATGAAATAAGATTCAGCCTCTATCCCATCCTTCTTTCAAGATGAGCAATGTTGCCAAGGAGAAACTGGTTTTGATTTGCTCCACAGTTTGCTTTCATGGGAGAAATGTGTTTGGTTGAAATCTAAACTGTAAGTTTTTGGGTCCATAGGGCGAGAGACTCTAGGAGGAGCATGCAGGCAGTGTATGGTGTTGAAAACTCTGCTGTGGCTTTCCTTGCAGACTCTCTGGCAGAGTCACCTGGACTGCACTGTGTTTACACCATGCAGGGCTTTTCAGTAAACATATTGGCACACTGGTATTATTTTAATTTTAATTTTGAACAAGGGACTGCTCAAGGAAAGAGACTAGACTTAAACAGATCATCTTTCCTCCAAGCTTGCTGCCAGCAGGAAGAGAAGTTGGTTTTCTTTCATGCCCATTTGGCAAGGCAGGTCTGTGACTTAGCCTAGATTATGTGTTCAGAGCTATGTACAGGATTTTAGTCATTCTTCTTGCACTGCTTGTACTGCATTGGTCACTTTTGCCCAGACATTCCCCAAGACATGAAAAGGACACCCATTTTGCAAAACTGTCAACATTCCAAAGAAGTCACCAGACACATCAGGGAAAGGAGGAATTAAATACCCATGTTTTGCCCAAAAATTATAAAACAGATGAAGGTATGACAGGGTTTTTTTCTGCATTTTACATTAAGGGTCCATTCAGAAGCTTTGGTCCTAAGTAAGACTTGAACCTGAAACATGCTGCCTCATGCAAGAATTTTGCCATTTGAGACTCCTTGTTGCAAATACATTTCTTTGTCAATGATTCATAGCAGGTTCTTTCTTGGATGACTTACATTTCATTTTTTGCTTTCAAATGTATATATTGTGTGAGTCCAGCTGTGAAGTCATTGAACTAAATAGTCCTTTTCCCTTCTGTATTCATGGGCAATTTGTTGCTGGGATTTATATTTGTTCTAATTGGGCAACTTGGCCACATGATTCATTTTAAATTCACTCTTTGTTAGGTTCTCTCTAAATTTACTAGTTTCCAGCCTGAAACTGGTTTCATCCTTTCAACAGGTAAAAGAATGCCAAAACTTGTAGGATTGGATAAGCACAGGACTGAGCACAAAGTCATTTGCTGGAACATTTAATGAGGAGCAAAGAGAAAATGAGTGAATCAAAGGGAAATTGCAGATTAATACCAAAGTGTATGCATAAAAATACATGTGCATGACTCATCTACAAGAGAAAGAGAGACTCCAGATAAATCCAACTTGCTCTCTAAACAGTGAAAATTAGGACTGTATTGGAAAATAAACTAACAATCACTTGGATGCATTCAGATCAACCTGACTCCCACCATCTGCTGAGGCTTTGTGGGAAATGCATCAAATTCTCCTTTCTTACATCTTAATTTTACACCCTTCCTGCTCATAATGGTGCTCCTTAGATATGACAGAAGAATGTAACCTGTGCTTAAGGACCAGGACCTGCCAATGCCCAGATCATCCATTCAGCGTCCTTGCTGAAGAAATAATAGGGACAAGGCAACACCAGACAGACTTTAGCCCCACTGGATAGCAAGGTTATCACAAACTTTTGAAGACCACAAGATCTTTAGAGATAAAAGCAGAGGCTACAGCACTAGAATCAGTTGAGTTTTAAGACTGATACGAGCTTGTCATTTACAAGCTTGCCCCATTAATAATAAAAAAGAAAACTATACTGGGAAGAACAGATAAAAGAACAGATAGATGTATCTGGTACCTGGACTCTGCTTTCAAGCCCATTTGAGCAGCAAAAGTGCCAAAAGGGTACTGAAAAATATCTTAATAATCTGGTAATTTCTTATGACAACTCTTAGGGAATCTGAGGAGCAAGAGGGTAGCTAGGTTTGCTGACCCTTAGACTGCTCAGTGAGTTTGGAAGTTTTGATCAAAATGGGCATTCTCAGCCTTCTCCTGCCAATCATCTCACAGTTCAAGAAATTGTATCACTGGAGAGCGACATCAAAGCTAAAGAGACAGGGAGGGGAAGAAATGAGGGATAGGTCACGACATAAACAAGGAGAAAGGTGTCCTGTCTTTTACACTTTAGAATCTGCATTTTAGAGAATATGTAGGTCTGGTCCGAGGACTGTAATATGTCTATTGCCTGGCAGTGGAAACAGGCAAACTACTTCCATGGAAAGGCCATGTTCAAAGAAGAGGTCATGTGGTCACCATATCTTCTCTTTCTACCTCTTCTCCAACACCTCAAATGGAAATTTTAATCAAATCTGGAGATGTCACCCTCCAGTAACATAATTTCTTCAGCTGTAAGATGACTGCACTTATTATAGGAGGTAAGAGACTACTAATAAAGGCTTACCTTTTGGTCAGCAGAGGCTCTCAGGCTCTGTTCTGAGGTGAAGAAATATAAAAGGTGATGCGAAAGTCAGGAGACAGGGGCATGGTCTCAGAAGCAAATACTAAATGTGATGAGGAACTGAAGTGTCTGTGACAGAAGCTTTCTCAGAAAGTCATCTTATTGACTATAATGAGTCCCCAGTGAGCCTCCAGAACTGCAATTACTCTGGGTATTTGAGTGAGCATTTGAATAGAACATTTACATGGAGGCTTAATCTCCTTTTATGTTGGAATATAGAGTTAGTCATCTCAGAACAAATTGAAAGAATGCGTAACATAGATGGCAAAGGGCACATTCTGATGTTTGTCCCAAGAATAAGCTTCACAAAACTACCAAGTGTCACTTTCCCTGTAATTTGCTTTTTTTAAATATTATTCCATTTTCCCTTGAGCCATCCTTGAGCTGACATTAACGGGATGCACTCCATTAACCTCCATGAAGCTGAGGCCTTCAAAGCTCTTAATCTGACAGTGTTTTACTTTACTATGGGGTGTAAATCAGCTTTAATGCCAGGACTGGAGGCACTGTAATCTAAGCCTGGAAAAGTTAAAAGGGTGTTGCAATGCATGTAAAATCTATATGAAATAGAAGGATGCTTTTTTCCCCTGAAGGAAAGAAAATGGTTTATTGGTTAAGCACTCTGATGTTCCCTTGGAAAGGCTGGTGGTGGTTTTTCCTTTTTTTAAAAAGGGAAAAAACAAGTACAAATTACTTCTGCTAGGAAGTACCAGCCAATAATTGGTAGATGTAATTCTGCAAAGTGTTAGTGGCTAAATCTTTCTGCAAGATGCATCTGGCCAGTTTTGAGGCCAATTCCTTCCGGGTAACCCGACCAAATCCCACAGCACAATGCTGCAAACCATTCAGCCTGTTCCCTGCCTCCTGCCTCACAGGCTGCCTGCCATAGGAAAGGGCTCTACTTCTCTCACCCACCTCAGAAACTCAGCTCTTGCCACTAAACAGCCAAAATGGTTTTGAGATAATCTGTTAAGGCCCAAAGCCACTGACCTCAGCACTACTGAATTTCAGGCAAGATGTCCCTTCTGGTTTCACTTCTCTCGAGCTGCATGAGCTCAGAGGCTGTAATTGTGGGTTACAGGCATAGGAACAGTGAGCACAGGAGCAGATCCTTGCAGAAGGGAGGCTTTGAATGTGATAGGAAGGGAAATGTTTGGATTGAACTTGATTTTAATTTTTATAGCTGGCACCAAAGGATATTTGTATTCTTTTATTCTCTTATAAAGACTCCATTTGTCCACCAACTGGGGGAGGTGGGGAGGGAGGAAGAGAGATAATGAGTGACTTGGAACATCAGCACTGGAAGTTGGAAAGAAATGGTGTCCAGCTTCATTTTAGAATGGCTGTTCTAAAGAAATGCTGCAAAGGATTAGCTTTGATATTTTAGACTTCCAGGGAGGAAACCAAATTAGCATCAGAAAGGAAGATGTGTGGGTTGCCTCAAGTACAACTGATGGGTTTAATGTTAACATTATGAGAATCATGCCAGAAATTTTCACTGCCACAGAAAGCCAACAGCAGGAATAGGTAAGGTGCCCAGGAAAATGACACTGAGAATATGAACTGGAGTCCAGATGGCTCTTTCAAAAGCAAGACTGGGAAATCATCCTGGCATAAAACAATCCCTGTCTTTGCTGCCTCTTTACAGACAGGGCTACAGTTGAAAATTAATGCAATTAGCTGGATGACCTAGAAAAAGGCAGAGAGAGCCTCTCTTTTCAGAGAGTTTCTTGTGGTTGGACCGAAGTCCCATTCAGGAGAAGCATCCAGCAAGAATTTCACAGCTTACTGAAAAGTGGTTCAATGCAATGTGGTTGAATTGAATGCAATGTTTCACATTAGTCCTGTGCTCAATCTGAGCCAATCACTTTCCACCCAGTGACTCCAGGGAGTCCCTAACTTAACGAGGTAGTGAATCTTGATTGGGATTCTAAGGGATGGGAGCCACACAACACAAAGTAACATTCAAAATGCTGAATTTCTTAAAATCTGTGTCATGAATGTTAATGTCTCAATATGACAAAATAACTTTCTACTACCTGAGGTCTCAGAGACGAGACCCACAATTCAGAAAAATGGTTCTAATTATGACAGCACCCACAGGGTTAAGATGCCAGTCATCCCAGAGTTATTTGTAGCCCTGAATAATTTTCCTCTTTTAAGAACATTATTTTTTCTCTTTCATAGTCTGGCATAGAAAGCTCAGCATCTAGACCCCAATCTCTGCTGTCCAAAAAACCCCCTAATTCCTTGCCCTTGTTTCCCTTCATGGACTCATCAACTCATACTGTTTTGCCCAGCCAGGAAGGCACACACAAATGAGGCAAAAGGGAGCCTACTGTAACAAGACCCCTTGAATCTCCTACCCCTAAAGAGCTTTAAAGCCATTTTCCCTCCTCCAGGGACTCAAATGCAGCATCTCCAAAAAGCACTTAGCCTCTGCCAGCCTAGGTCCTGGGAACTTGAGTTTATTCACAAACTCACATGTTCCAGTTGACAGCATCAAGCAGTGGCTGCCAAGCTAACAGGCCAGTGAGTGAATGTTTTTTATTAAAAATAAATAACATTTTTTAAGCAAATCTCAGTGAACTATATCTTCACCTTTGAAATAGGAGGGATATCAGATCTCTGGGTTGGAATTCACTCTTTACCTGTTAGACCTTCCAAAATTGACACAAATCACCCCTCTGCTTTAATGTCTTTGATGTTTTTGGATTTTTCTCTCCTAACGGGTATGGAAGAGAGAACTTTTTTTGTTTTTACATAAACTCTAGAGAATTGTTTTTAAGTTTGAGTGCAGTAATGCAGACAGGTTTCTAAGATACGTGCTTCAAATACACGTTAATGTTCTTATTTGAACGCCTACAAAAGTTGGCCTGATATAAAAAGATACAAGATGTACTGATACATGTGCCAGTTGTGTTTGATACAAATCTAAAAATCAAGCTGAAAGCATTTTGTTTTGAATCTCTGGGCCAAAATGTAAAGACCTTATACCAAGGTGCAAATGAAGCCTGTTTCCATTCAAGTCTTTTTTTAGTACTTTTTTTATTAAGCCATTAAGAGTATTTTTAGACAATAAAAAAATTCTAATCTGCCTGAAGAGGGATTTGCAGTGGTAATTTAAGGACCTGAACCAAATTTCACCACAAGAATAGGAGAAAGAAGAGGCTTTACTTGAATGAAGGATTTTGGGAAGTCTTACACTGAAAATTTGAACTAAAAGATGAGCATTATGTCTAAAACATAAATCCTTACCAATTATTTGTTTTTAACAATTTTTGAAAAATGTTTTAAGGGTAGTTTCTGGTCATTCAAAGCCCTTTTGTTAAAGAACGTCTAAAATACTGGATTTTTACTTTGGAACCAAGCAGGTACCTGCTGAGAAGGCTGTCTGTTTGTCCCCACTGCATCCAAAGGAGCTGGTTTTTTCTTCCTCTGAGATTCTAGCCCAGGCTTTCCTGAACCAGAGAGAGTGAATAGCCAAGAAAAAGAGGTTCCTGGTAAGGAAGAGAGGAAAAAGCTTTAAAAAAAAGTTTCTGAAATCTTGTCTTGCTGACTGTTTGTAACATATAATAGAGTTTTTAAAGGGCCTTTAAAGGAAGTAATTCAACCAGCTTTGCTGTGTCACTTTCCACTTCATGAGTTTTTCAGAAAAATCTAAGAACAGCTGAGTAAAACATAGGAGTGAGCTTTGAAGGATGTGTAATGAATCACAAGAAGGAAACATCTTTACCATCCAGTTCTGAATTTATAATTTAGCTAATCTGACCCTGTTAGGAAGTTTCCAGATGAGGTGTGGCCATAGCCAAATTTCACCTGCAAACTCCTTTGTACCAGCACAAAAACTAAGTGACTCCTGCACATCCAGCATGCTGACAAACCTCCCAGGAGTTTCAGAATAAGTATCATAGATGAGAAAACAGATCCTTTTATATTAAACTATTATTCTGAGGTGATCTGGTAAAATTGAGGTGGAGCTGAAGACTGATGTAGGATTTCTGGAATTTTAGGGCTAAACATAAAGGGCAGAATGATTGGTGCTGGAGAAGATGTGCTTGAACTGATACTGACAAGATCAAATCAGTGTTCTGCAGTTTAGCTTCCAATCAAATGTAACTGAATATATTGTGTGGGGGTATATGTAACTGTATGAATTTAATGCATAAACATAAATATGATGTATTTCTAATTACTAACTTCCTACTTTCTTAAGCAGTCTAGGACCATTCACTGTGAGGAGGAGGGACAGAGTTTGAAGCCAGGTTAGGTTTCCTTCAATTAACATGACTGTGTAAGGTTTTCTACCTACAGAGCTGGGATAAGACCTAGATGTTGCCCAAACACTGCTGAGGGAAAGAGGCATAATATTATGTCAAATAGAGCCATTTGAAGGCATTGTGGAAGGGACTTGTTTCTCTCCTGTTCTTTCCATTCCTCTTGTGTTTATTCATTCATCCATATTCAGTCCCTTCCTCTGTGCCTAAGACTATTTATCCATCAGTGAATGTAAAATCATAGAATCATAGAATATGCTGAGTTGGAAGGTGCCCATCAGGATCATCAAATCCAACTCCCGGTCCTGTGCAGGACACCCCAAGAGTCACATCCTGTGCCCAAGAGCATTGTCCAAATGCTTCCTGAACTCTGTCAGGCTTGGTGCTGTGGCCACTTCCCTGGGGAGCCTGTTCCAGTGCCCAACCACTCTCAGGGTGTAAAAACTTTTCCTGATATCCAACCTAAGCCTCTCCTGACTCAGCTTCATGCTGTTTCCTCGAGTCCTGCCACTGGTCACAAGAGTGAAGAGATTGGTTCCTGCCCCTCTGCTTCCCTTTGTGAGGATGTTGAAGCTCGACATCTTTTTTATATTGTGGTGCCCAAAATGTTGTGTACTGCTCACAGTACTCAGTGTCCTGTACCAGCCCCACTGCTGTAAACAGAAAAATATATGATCCCAGGGGCCCTGTGAAAGTCCTTTTAAGAGCCCTTGGAGAGAGATAGTGAACTGATCAATGCCCGTGCTGATAAGCAGAGAAGCTGTGAGTCTCTTGTCAGAGAGGAGCTAGAGAACTAGAACAGCTCTCAGCTGTGCCAGGTCAGGCAGCTCAAGCCTGAATATCTTCAGATATGCCTTGGCTTTCCAAGTAAATACCATCTAGTCTCTGCAGCTTCTGAGGATTGTTCAACTCAGAATCTGACCTTAGGCTACGTTCTTTTCAGTCCTGGTCCAAAATAACTCTGCTGATTTCAGTAAAGTGACTCTGGATTTGTGCCACTCAGTGCAAAATTGGAATTTGTCCTCTTAGAGACTAGCTGTCCCAGCAGAGTTTATGTGTGGTGCTCATTCAATCACTAAGAATAAAGCACAGCAAGCTGGGGGTGCAGTGACCTTCTTACTGCCTCCCTTGTGTCACCCAAAGCAAAAGAGGTCCTGCAAAGTCAGCCATCCAAAGCACAGAGCTGGCTATAAACAATCCAAAGGGCCCTGTTTTCCCAATGCAAGGGAAAAACTGCTTGGGCAGCTCTGAGATGTATGGATCGTGTTTAGTCTACATGCTTAAAAATAATAATAATAAAAATATTGTTCAGGCCAGAAAGAATTTACAGGCTTAGAACATCATGGAAAGCAACTACCTTAGCCTGCAGAGTAAAAATATTCCAGAGAAATCCAAATAAGCTGCTTCTCATCCTATTAATTCATCAAACTTGGCCATGCATCATTGTCTAGCACAGCACTCTTTCCTAGGCAATAATCTTCCTCTTCATGGTCAGTCATGAACTGTGAGAGATTCCTCCCAGCCTGTGTGAACTTGATTGGCATGGGACATTAGCCAAGCAGCCAAATGTTCCTCATGAGATTCAAGTTCTCAGATACCAAAGACCCTCTTCCAGCAGCATTAGGCATAGGGCGCTGCACTGTTATTTCTATGAGGCTCAGATCCTCAGTTCCCCTTTCATGGGGAAGGGGATATGTCTGAAATCACACCCTTAGGAGGATCACGTCGCTCTGGAGCTGGGAATGTTGGCCTCAGGATAATTAGGCCAGACACATTTCAATGGCAAATCGTATTTTTCACAGTCCGAGCAGCCAGACGTGTTTACCTCAATTCCCAGGACAAGCAGAAGTTAGAACACTGAGACACTCCCCATCATTCAGCTCAGAGGCTTAAGCTCTTTGCTGGGAGCTAATTTGGGAACACTAGGCAGCATATCAAGGCTGTCTCAGCACCGCCATGTGCAGCTGCAAAAAGCCATTCAGAATTGCAGCTGGATGCCTTTTGCCTCATCTTAACAGCTGCCATAAATATTCCCATCTGACTTCCTTCGTGTTGGGACAGGAGGTTAAAGATTTAACAGCATTGATGGCAAGATGTGGACTGGAATGTTGGGTAATCTTTATAAGAATGATAACTTTGATTCTCTAGTATTTATCTGTTGAATCTTGTGTCTGATAAAGGAAATTCCTGGATGGAAACTTCTATTTGTGATTCTAGATAATCCAGCCATTCCACAGCATCGTCACAATTGTTACTACACAGACAGCATTAAGTTCTGGACATGCCTTTATAACTTTTGGGTGAAAGGACCTAATTATTTATTCTGGAAAGAAAAATGCAATGACTCTTCTAAATTCTCTTTATGGATGCTCATTTATCAACAAAGAAAGTCCAGGTGAATTCACTCTGGGATTTGTACCTCTATGTGCATAGAAAGACAAACCCACTGCTGAAGTAAATGGGGAAAACTCCACTGAGATCAATGGTTCCACCATCACTGATTCTAGAGCCTGGCTACATATGTGCAGAGGAAGTGTCAATCATTCCCATTTTAGAAACCTACACCCATTCCATAGCCAAAAAAAGTATAAAGTAAGTCAGCCAAAGGAAATCCTGCCTCTCCTTGAGTAGGGGTTATGTGGCTTTGCCAAAGAGGCAAGCACAGCTCATAGAAAAAAGGCCATTATTTTTTACTGAACATAGAGCTTCTGTTTAAATTGATGTATGTTCATGAACAGTACAGTCTGCCCTACAGTTTTCTGAAGCACATGGAGTTGGAATAAAACCTGTTTAAAGTAGGGATTTGTTGTGATCTCATTGTTCACACATTGTCTAGAGCCACCACTGGGCACATCCTCTACAGCTGGGCTGTTCAGTGCCGAGGTGTTTCCAGCTGCTCTGTCTTAGGTAGACCTCCAGGCTACCCAGAGGCAGAAGAGAGAAGCAGCATTCCTCTGGGGAACATGTTCATGCCATTAGTCATTGATGTTCTGTCTGAAGATCAGAGTGGCTGGCAGTCAGCAGAGAAGAGAGTAATGCAGGAAAATAAATTATAACACTCACCAACAACTCAGTGGGGAGGGAAGCAAGGTAAGACCCTGTGTTTCCCCTTCATTCCTAGTTCAGCTCTATTGATTATTCCAGAACCACTGCTATGACCAGTGAACTTCCTTGGATGACCCCTGATTTATTTCATGCTCTCCAAAGAGCCCAACACTTCTATGAGGGTTGAAGATCCATTAAGCTTTCAACTAGCAGTGTGATGTGCAGGGAGGCATTAGAAATGTGTTCACCTGGAAAAATTTGTGTTCACTATAACACTGGAGACAGAAAATGCTTCAATTTTACTCTTAATCTTTCATCTGAATATCTCTATTCTCCTATGCTGGGGTAAAAGTAATCCCAACCACAAACAAAGCCAGTCTTCTCCCAAAAAACCTATCTCATCTTGTCCCAGAGTTGCTCCTCTGGAACTGAAACCCAAGATAATTTCCAAGGAAGGTGTGGGCGTGGTAGTAGATGTCTGAGTGTGGAGGGAGGTAGCCACAACTCAGAGCTGTAATCTTGGCAAATAAGATACTGATTTTTGTTTACCATGGGCCCTTGCACATACGTATCAGAGCCAGCTCAGGCATCTTAACTTCAGTACACAGAGCTGCCAGGAGTCATGCTGTGACTAAATGCAGAAGACTGTGCTCTAAGGACTCCTTTCGACCCTGGAATGATGGCAGAAGATAATTTTGGCCTCTTCATTTGTCCCAGCCTTGGTGCTGTAGAGCATAAGATAATACTTTGCTATAGATTATAGCTTCAGACTATTTGATAAACAGGAGTCTATTTTTAGGCAGTAGAATTGCCTAGGGCACTTGTGAAATCTCCATCTCTGAATGGTTTTAATAGCAGGTTAGACATATCATTTCAGCAAAGGCAATCTTGCCATGAGGCAGGCAGATTCCCTCATCTCTGTTTTATGTGACTCAGTATACCATAAAGAGAGAGGAAGAAAAGAAACTTAAGCATAAATTGGCAATACTTGCATCTATTTTGCAGCAGGAAAACAGTACTGTTTGGGGACAGATGGAGATAAAGGAAACAGGAGAGGAGATGAAGAAATGATGCACCAGAGAAAAAGAACTGACAAAGAAAAAATGGGTAGAAATTAGATTCCTGACAAGAATTTGGAAGCAAATCAGTGATGCCTCTCCCCCATCTAAGAGACTCGGCAAAGGCAGGATCTAACAAATACTGAATTTTAACACACTGATTCAAAAAACATATTAGATCCCACTCCTTTGAACCAGCCACCTCCATGGAAAAGTGAGTGAACAGCTAGTGCTGGATTGACACAGCCAGTGCATTTTTAATGTGTAGCTCATATACACACTGAGCATTTATGTGCTTTCATCCACCCTCTGTTCTGTTCTCTTCAGCTTTTCCTTGATGCTGACTTTCAGCAAAGCCATAGCTACAAAACTAGCTGGAATCCTTGTGTCTTCCTATTTCTGTATGCACCTGTTTGCTATGTCTAATACTTTGTTCTTGGGATAGGACATGGGATTTTTTTGGACCTGAGCTTGTGCAACCCTTGGGACAAATGGGAGGAGAGATCAGTAAATAGCTGATCATTATGTGAAAATCATACAAGCAGATACAACTCTTTTTGCAGGTAATATTCACTTTGATTTTCAGCTCTTTATAAGACACTTTTTTAGCCTGCTCTAGGGAGACACTAATACTTTCCAGGTTAAGAGTGGAGCAAAAAGAGTATTATGATTTGGAGACAGATTTCATAGTCTGCTCTGGTCATGCTGTGGGGTGGGGAGATGGGACTCTGTTTTAGCTGTTTCACGTTCCTCCAGGTTTGGCTGCACTGTCTGAGCTGTCTTTGGTGAGGGCTTTACCAGCAGCCTCCTCTTCTGTCCCACTGTGTTGACAGACCCTGCTGCACTTAATTAAGACCTAGACACTGCAGACAGCAGCATAGCAGTCCTCAGCAGTATTACAAAGGAGCACATGTGTAAGGGAAAAGAGAGCATTTCCCATGCAAACCAGCGTTTGCATGCTCTGCCAGGTCAATTACAAGCTTTTTCAGCCACAGAGGAAACAGCTCTTTCTCCCTTTTATTAAAATGGCTGCTCCATCCCATTGTGGATTGAAAGAGCAACTTGGCTGCCCTTGCATCCCAGCTGACCTCCAGCCACAAGCCTAGGCCTTTACCAGAAAGGAGGGGGAACCATCAGTCTCTAAATGAAGACATTGTCCTCCTCATTATCTCTTTTTTGCCAGTGTTGTGTGAGGCTGTACAAAGGAATAGAGCAGTTCCAAGATGGCTGTGGCTGAAACAGTATGTCCCAGCCTGGATGAGCATTTTCTTCTGGCTCTGCATAATCTGCTCTGTCAGGAAGAGCTGTACCTATACATGAGGCATGAATTTCCTGGAAAAGACTGTTCTCCCATCCTCTCCTGCCAACACAGTGTAGTACACAGTTCCAGCCCATGTGTCCCAATGCCATGTTGTGTCTGGAGGCCTCTACAGTTTCTTTCCTTGTCTGGGTTTGGATTAACCTGTCCCTATACATGTAGAGAATCAGTTTGGAGAAGGTTTTGACCAATATGAGCGGGAAACAGGTATCAGTGACTGGGCTTCACTGAAGTAAAGAGAAGATAGGGCATTCAGAGGTGCCTGGGTCAGGGGTCAGGATAATGAAGGTTTCCCTATAGGAAAGAAAGCATAGATTACATGGCCTGGTCTTCTGCTAGTTGCCTGCAATGACAAAAAAATTGTTTGCTGTATTAATTTTTATGGGTGGGCCTCAGGTTGGAGACCAGGAGAATCTGCCAGGAGCAAGGTTCAGATCAACAGCAAGACTGGAAATCTTGCAGCAATGAAGTCTATGGCAGAGCTCCAGCTTGTCTCACTGAGGACTGGACAGTATTTTTGGTCTTTCCTTGACTCTGAAAAAAGGGTCTAATTTATCTAGTGAAAGACATGTTCTCACGAGTTACCTGCCAGATGGGAATTCAGTGCTAAATTTTTGGAGAACCAGTTCATCTGGGAGGACTATCCTTTACTTGGTTGGAACTCTTGACCGTGGTGTATAGAATTGCTGTCTGAAGGCTAGAGGATGGGGGCTTATTTTGGCCTTGGCAACAGGTTGTTTCTTCTTGTGTGCATATTTTAATTTTCGTTCTTATCTCCATGTCGTTCCTTCTGACTTTGGTGTCTTCATTGCAGCAGCCTGTCCATTCAGCTTGGCACTCTCTTAAATGGGTAGTGTGCCCATCTGGCTGGGAGGGTCTGCTCCTTGTGGGGTGCAGAATGTGCTCTCTGGCTCAGTGATCCCTGTGTTAGCTAATCACCTCCTCCTCATGAAAGTGTGCTGCAATATTGGACCATTCCACTTTTTCTGAAGATGTATCATACAAAGAGGGCTTTCTATTTCTGTCACTTCTGACCTTCCTGAATTTGAGAATACTTGGGGGAAGATACCGTGGGTGCAAATTACTTTTTGCTGTCAATTTGCATACCTTCTGCCAACGCGTACTATCACTCACTGTCCAAGCACAGTGAATCATACCTTGCAAAATGCCCCTTCAGTTTCTAATTAGCACATTCTGGTTGAACAGCCTCAAGATTTTCAATTTATCTTTCAAGAAACAGGTTAATGTTAGTAAGACAGGCACTGTATCTGGGGAACAGAGCTGCAAGAAAGGGCCTCCACTTTGCCAACTGCTGAGTAACATGACCTTAAGAGGGAAAAAAATTGTTGTTATAGTTTCTGTGATGATTTGGTTGTTTTGGGCTAGCCAAAGTGTAATTTATTACATAAAGTATAATTTATAGTTTTACTTTGATGTGATGCTTCTTGTTCCTTCCCTGCAGAAGTTCAGTGTGCTGTTCAGGCCATCTTCTCCCCACTAGGTGTTTCCTACAGTTCCTCCCATTGTCATCCATGTTTTGCTGCTGTCAGTGCTGGTTTCCTACAAATTCAAAACATGGGCTTGCCTTTTAGGACTTCAGCCTGAGCCCATTATACTAAGGAGTCCTTTTTTCCCTCCACTATCCCAGGCCCATGATGAAATGCAATTTGCATTGGAGGACAATATCTGAAGCAAACATTCCCCACTGAGTATTTTCAAAGAGGCTTGGATGTTCTCCTTGAAAGACAGCAGTGGTTGCTCCAGGGCTTTCCAGTCTGTCCTCTGGAACTGATCTACACACACAACAACATGGTCCAAAAACATGGGATTAATTGAATGTGTTGCTTTCCATATGTCCACAACACAAAGGGACCCAGTGTCTGTCATATCCATGATGATCCATGTATTAAGCTCCTGTCATTACAGACACAAGCTATTTACTCCAGTGTCACTCTGAGGCTCCAGCAGCTGCTCAATTTCCTTTTGGGCAGGCCTGTCTATTGCTTTCCACTGCTATTTCATCTCCAGTCCTGCCCATGGGAGGGATGAGTAAGTGATGGGGAGGAGGTGGGCAGCGATGGCTCTGACAGAGGCATGTTTGTGCTGGGCTTTCATGTTGTTCCTCTGTATCCAGTGGAGAGCAGCCCATCTCCCCTGCACAGTGAGAGTTGCATAAAGCATCTCTGTGTGCTTGGAGGGAAAGGCTGAGCTGTGCTGATATTCCAAATGGTTCATCATGTGCCACTGGGTGGCTTTGATGTACTCATTCCTTTCTACCACCCTCACTGACTCAGATCTCCTGCTTGCCTGTGATGGGATTGAGCACTCTTGGCTCAGCTGTGATGCAGAAACCATATCCAGGTGGAATCTCCTCTCCTTCTGTTACTTCAGCACCTCCAAGGTATTGTCCACGTTATGAGAGAGCACTGGCTTCAAATCTGAAGAGATTCCTCTGTGGTATTTATGTCCTCTCAGCATGGCTAGGAAAATTGCTTCTTGTGGCACCCACTGGGATCCAAGAAGGGAAAAAAGAGTGGTGCTGACACCCACTTTCCCAGATACACAAAGAAGGATTAAAACACTCTGTCCCCAACTTTTTCATGTTTTTAAACTGTGAAAATGTAATTTTTTTTCCCCAGAGAAAATTTTTCACATGGGATTTTTTTGCAAGTTTACACATTTCTTTTTGGCTTTGCCACACTGTTCATTTGTGGTTGTTGTGTATTAATGAAAAATCTACGAAGATAAAAATTAGCATTCTTTGAAACATTTAGATTCTCCTGTTCAAAAGAGCTCTTCATTTTGGATTTTCTGTTCTGTCTTATGCTTTAAAGTACTCAAGAGTGACACAAGTTGACCTGTTTCAGAAGAAATAAAATATTTCATTGATACAAAGTATGTTTTCCCATGTTTTGCACATAAACTGGCATGTAGTTCATCTTCTTCTTTTCTCTATTGTTTTTTTCTTTGTGTCAGAATCTCCAGGAAATAAGAAAATCCCCAGAGTACTCCAGAGCCTTTGCTGCTGACACACACATGTTTACTAGATTACAGTGCATTTCAAGATCCTATTGAAAACTGTCTCTTTTCTGAACACTTAGTGGATGCACTCCAGCCCACATCACGGCTTCCTACCCATCTCTCCCACCCCAAGTTGCCATCGTCTGTCCTCTTCTTTGCTGCTGTTACCACTCTGAAAGGGAGCTGCCCAAATGACAAGTTTTCTGTCCTTTCTCCACATTGCTTTGCTTGGAGCTCTGTTCCAGCAGGGCTGCCACTGGAAAGAGTTCCTAGTCCCTTTGGTTCCTTGTCCTTACCCACAAGGGAGGCTGGAAAGTGTCTTGTATTGCATTCAGCAGTGTGGGGGAATCAAGGGAAGAAACCAGTCACTTCTGGTCACAAGGGATAGTCTGATTTGCCAAAACCAACCAGCTTAGACGGGATTCCCATTCCAAGCTGGATGTGATGATTCAGAAAATGGAGGAGATAATGAGCTGTTTGTGATCAGATCCTGTTTGTTTACTTTGCTGCAGAGCTGTGAATGGCCTATTCATGAGATGTGTCCCAGACTCTGACCTTGTAGAGGGATCCTACCTGAGATAAGCAGAGCAGAGCCCAAACCTCCACCTCTGCAAAGGAAAGCCCTGTTTCCTGCAAAGGCCACCTGACAGTGGCCCATCCCACGAGGCCACACAGAGGACACTTGGCTGCACAGCAGCCAAATGAGTTCCTGTTGTTAGAACACTGCATGGAATATCCCCAAGCCCTAACACATCAACTGGCCCAACACTGAGTTTGATGAAAGGCAGAGCAGATATTTTCCTTGAAACCAGATTTCTAACTGGAGTGAAAGAGAAAGAACATGTTTTCCCTTTCCTCCTCTGTGCTGGCATCTATCCCGACAGCAGCCAACGAAAGCTGAAAGTCATGATGCAGTTTGGGGGAGCTGAAATACTTCCTACATGAGAAGTTGAAAGAGGCTGCTCTGTTCTAACACAGACTTTAGATTCTTCTCATCTAATTCCAGTTTGTAATACTCTTTCTTCAGGCAAATATCCAGCCTTGAATGAAACCTTCCATATGATGTAGATACCCTCTCTTTTAAATTATTCCCTATTTTCTCCTTATTATACCTTGTTATACTTGTGGCAGCTTGACTTGAAAAACCCTCCACTAAATATTAGCATATGGAGTTTATTGCCACAAAATACCAGAAAGGACAAGCACTTAGCAGGATTCAAACATGGGAAATATGACATGTCTTCCCAAATTTCTTTGTCTCCAACGGTACATTCTGGGGAGTTCTTCCCTGGAAGGACACAGTTCATTTCCTTCAAAAGCTGGAGTCAGAGTAGTTCTTTCAGAAGCCAATTCTGAAAAATGAAGGTGTTACACTGCTCAAAAGAAGGGAAGGGGAATTGCCTTTTATGAAAAGAAAGTGAAATATGGGCAGATCTCAGAGTTTTGACATTGTGAGATTCTGGACAAATATTTAGGAAATTTTGCTCTTTTCTGGGGATATTGATGAAAATAGGGAGGAGAAAGGAACCAGCACTAAAAGATATAAGAAAAAGAAAAAAGAAGAATTCTGAAGGAAATTCAAGTGGCGGCAGTTTAGTGGCAAAGCAAGGGGTTTCACTTTGAAGACTGAGTGTTCTGTTTTATACTTGTGAGAGTTGATGAAATGGGCCCCAACCCTAAGAGATTCTAGTACTCATTAGTGAACTTATACATTAAAAAAAGTGAATTTACAAGAAATTTTTGATTATTTATCATATTCACAGGTGATACCTAATGTACACCTACAACTGCTTGCAGGCAATATGTTTTATAGTAACTTGGGGGCAGGGTTTATGCTATTAGACTGGGAAAGAGTGGCTTGAGAGCTGCTCAGCAGAAAGAAACTTGGGGTGCTGGTGGACAGCCAGCTGGATATGAGCAAAGAGTGTGCCCAGGTGGCCAAGAAGGCCAAAGGGATCTTGACCTGTATCACAAATTGTGTTGCCAGCAGGACCAGGGCAGTGTCTGTCCCCCTGTACTCAGCACTGGAGAGGGCACACCTTGAGTGCTGTGTTCAGTTTTGGTCCCCTCACCATGAGAGAGCTGTCAAGCTGCTGGAGAACATTCAAAGGAGGGTAGTGGAGTTGCTGAAGGGTCAGGAAAACAAGTCCTGTAAGGAGTAGCTGAGGAAGCTGAGGTTGTTTAGCCTGGAGAAGAATCTCAAGGGAGACTTCATCACTCCCTACAACTCTCTGACAGGAGGATGTATCCAGATGGGCTTTGGTCTCTTCTGTCATGTCTCAAGCAAAACAATGAGAGGAAATGTCCTTAATTTGCACCAGGGAAGGTTCAGATTAGATATTGGAAGAAAAATTTCACTGAAAGAATGGTCAGGTATCAGAATAAGTTGCCCAGGGTGGTGATGAAGTCACCGTCTCTGGAAGTGTTCAAGAGGTGCCTGAATGTGGCATTTGAGCATATGGTTAGGGATGATTATGGTGGTGCTGGGTTGGTGGCTGCAGCAGATGATCTTGAAGGTCTCTTTCAACCCTGATGTTTCTGTGATTCTGTAAAAACATAATATCCAAACAGGTGTGCTTTGTTTGCATGGGCCAGGTAGAGAATACATAAATTTACTGAGCATTTTGTTACTTGATTTTGCATGTGGCACTCCAGGCTCTCCAGTCAGTACAGCAGGCACTACACCAAGCACTCCAATCATTCAGGAATTGCAGGAAAACCTCAGGCAAAACATAGTCCCCCCCTACAACTGATAGTTGGCATTTTTACACTTGTTAAATTTTGCTCTTTTGTCATGATAGGAATGATCTATTCCTTTGCTTTTACTCTGAATTATTTAAGATCATACATTTGTGGATGCTGCCTTGTATAACATGAAAATGGAGGACATCAGATTATGTTAAAATATAGAACATGCATTGACTGCTGCTCACAATGGAATATTCCATGGTTTTGTCAACCCTGCTTTAGTAAATTAATTGATAGGTCCTTGGAGATGGATCAAAGCCAGACAACTTGGATATTGGCTAGAACCCACCAAGAGGCAGATCTGAGATATCTGTTTGTTCTGTTTCAGGTTTGAGTTTGAGTACAAACAGCAGGACAGGGTGTAGGTTCTAGTGTCTGTAGGTAATGAATCACTTCCACGTACACACAGACAGTGCTATGGGAACACAACGTGGCAGCCATGACAACAGAAACACAAGCCTTTGTTCCATGAGCTAAAACAGAAACTCTGTTTTCTGTGCATAGAAGGACTATTTTTTTCTCCAATGCTGGCTACAAGAGAAGAAAACAGTTTTTAAGGCAAATCAAGGCAGCACAAAAACATCTTCAGAACAAAAAATTTGGGGTTTTCCTAGTGTATGATAAATTGTTGATGATGATAAGCTGGCAATAATAACAAGGACAGAATGGTGAGTTCACCATATGGATGAGAACCTCTACCATAGAAAGCATTGTTGCAAAAGCTATTCCAAGAACTTTAGGTAAACCAAGACCTTCTCTACCTGGTCCATGGCTATTTAGTGGGAAAAAAAGCAGTTGATAGCAAAGGTAGAAAATTCATTACTTAAACTCTTTACATTTCAAGCCATCTATCTTTCAAGAAGAAATAATTTAAATTGACTGAAAACTGGGTAAAGTTCTTTCATGTAGGAAATGCAGAAAGATAGTGTGGACAGTTCCTGGTCAAGAGGAAATAAAACTTTAGCATGAAGGACTCTAAGAACAAATACAAAAACTACTTTTAAGATGTGAATTCCAGTAATGCCTACAGGTTCATACTGGCACTGGCACCAGCATGCTAAATGAAATATAAACATAAATCAAAACTTACTCTTTGTACTGAAGCAGGTACCATTGCTGGCTTTGGCAGGACAGCTTGGTTCATGTGTTAAGAAGCTTTCTTAATGCTTTGCCACATTCTGATCCAAATTTCTGGTCTGGAATGATGCTTTTCAACAAACTATGGGTCGCTGGCATTATGGATCAGTTATGTCAACATTCCCCTGTCAAAGTCCAAAGCATCCAAAG
The DNA here is from genome assembly GCA_013398075.1 of Notiomystis cincta. NCBI lineage: Eukaryota > Metazoa > Chordata > Aves > Passeriformes > Notiomystidae > Notiomystis > Notiomystis cincta. The sequence continues at coordinate 461,356 of VZRX01019225.1, read as the reverse complement.
GAGAGCCACAAGGATGGTGGAGGGCCTGGAGGGAAAGTCATTTGGGGAGCAGCTGAGGTCACTTGGTCCATTTACCCTGGAGGAGACAGAGGCAACAGCTCATTGAAGTCTGAACTTTCTCATGAGGGGAAGAGGAGGGGCAAGTACAGCACTCTTCTGTCTCATGACCATTGACAGGACTCGAGGAAACAGCATGAAGCTGAGTCAGGGGAGATTTAGGTTGGATATCAGGAAAAGATTTTTCACTAGAAGGTGGTTTGAGCACTGGAACAGGCTCCCCAGGGAAGTGATCACAGCCTGCATGTGTCTGTGGCCAGGTGAGGAACAGAGACATTGAAAATCTATAGAAAAACTGTGTTATGATCTTTGGACTCCCCACGCTCTGCCCAAAAAAGGAAAACAAAGCACTGATCAATAACCAGCTCTGGAATAACAAGCTTGCTACATTCCTCTCATTGAACTGCATGTCAAAATACAAGGCACAGCTCGATCTCTTGTGCAGTGCAGCTGCCTGGAGAACTGAGTAGCTGCTGCAGCTCAGGACCAGCTGATGTGAACTCCCCCCCATGGCCTCATTCATCTCCAGCCCCAGATGTTCCCTGGTGGAGATGCCCTGCTTACCATGGAAGACAACCATCTTACAGCACAGAGCCAACCTCGGGGATCTTCCCTAGGATGTGTGCTAGCCAGCTTTCAAGACACAGCTGAACAAGAAAGTACAAAGGAGGACTCATGCACTGCTTTGTGGTCTCAAAGGAAGTCACGAAATAGGATCAGCACAGAAAGTCCTCCGGGCGTTCACACATGTCCCCCTGCTTTGTGTGAGAAGCCCATGCTCTGTGCTAGCCATCTGGGACAGCATCACCCACATTCGTGCTCTGACATTTGAGAGTGATTAAATATATTCCACAAAAGTCAAAACTGAAGGAGAAGCCAGTAAAATAGCAGAGATAAATAGATACATTTCTAATCTTACCCTGCAATGCATCTATAAACTATTGCCCTTCTAATTTCTGTTCTGACTTTTTCACCCGCTGTTCCTTCTCACTAGGACTCCTTTTAAAGCCGCTGTAGAATAATGCCGAAATCAGTGGGATTTAACTTAACTTAGTGCCGAGTGTCAAAAGTTTTAGAATACTATTTCCCAACAGAAATGCTTCATAGATATGAGCCTGCCAAGCCTGAGGATGGGGCATAGGTTTCTATGTCACCAAATACAATTTGGAAATGCTACTTTCCAACACAGTGGGGATTTGCCATCATTGTAGGCAACTGCCCAATTCATTTCCCAAGGGCTGGCCTACCAGGATTCTTCCACAAACAATTTCATACCTGCAGCATGCCTGAGGATTATGGAAATAGCTCCAGTGCAAATCCCAGCTGCTGCTGGTTCTTGTATCCAGGGTGCAGACTGGTGCAGCTGCAGAGCTGACTGGTCATGCTCTTTGAAAGCCACTGTGTCCCTGCACTGAGCCCTGCAGCTGGTCTCTGCCTCAGAGCAGCAGGAAAAACATGACCTAAGCTCAATCACCAGTACCTTGAACACAAAGCACTGTAAATCTTGGTGAGGCCTTGACCTTAATTTTTTGCTTAAGCTCAGCTTGGCTGCTGTCTGCTGCACCTCTCTTGTCAACCCTGGGTGTACTCAGAGCTCACTGTGATGCCCTGCACTGGGAAAGGCCATGGCTCTGGCTGCTGGCAGCACACAGAGAAGATCACTGAAAACAAACAGAGAGCAAGCAGCTCGGTTTTCATAACCTCGGTTAAACACAGGGGGTGAAGGATCCGAAGCAGCAGAGTCATGTGAGTTCAAGGAAGGCGGAGGGTAACCTCTGAGGGGCTCTTTTCTTTGGCAGCAGAAGGGAGGATGGTGCACAGAGAAGGGGGGGAAGGAAAAATTATGGAAATTTTTGGTCCTCTCTGCACAGCAATTCTGTCTTTTTCTCCTTCTGGGGCTGTAATAACAGAACTGACATTCATTACTGACAGTGACAAAACTGCTTTCCTGGGCTCATGTGACACAATGGTGCATCACAGCTGCCCCCTGCCCACAGAGCAGAGCAAATTAAAACTGAACTTATCCCATGGACTAGCTCACTTCTGCCTACCTTCAGAGGCCTTGAACCATCCTTCTTCCTTGCTTCACCTGAAACACAATTTAGCTTATTTCTGTTTGGAGCAGCAGGGAGAGATTTCTCCTCCCCAGGTCATGCTGGGATGGCAGGAGGTCTGTCCTCCTCCAGGGCCTGGGGCAGGGACTGGGTGACAGCTGGTCACTGCAGCCTGTGGCACACAGGCTGTGGGGGTGGTACATTCCTTTGGGCAAAGGTAGGACATAGCTGCATCTTCTGTGGCTGCTGGGGAAAAAAAAAAGCCTCTGTAAATCACAGGAGTAAGCTGGGCCCCCCCTGAGTTTCTGGGTATTGATGGGAGCAAGCACCAGACTCAAATGGGGTGGGATGAACACGCCTGCAGACCTAGAGCTTCCCACCACTTAGCAAACAAGGACTGGCCTCCAAGTCCCAGCAACCCTGAAAGGTCTCCAGCATGCATTCAAATGGTTCTAATACAGCATATATAATTAAATGCAATATGGCAACAGAGAATAAATCAAATAAATGCTCAGACTGGGAGCCTAGATGAAGACTTTAGTAGTTCCTCTCTGACTCATTGTAATTCTTTTTACCCCAAAGGTGAATGCAGGCTGCCTCAACCATGGGCAATGCTGAAAACCTGTGCACCTTTCAGGATCCTACCCATAGCCTGGTGACACTTCCAATACTAAAAAGCATAAGATAGAAGCCTATGAAGATGGTCTCTCCCAAGACTCAGGAATTACAGTTTTCTATCCAGAAAGAGATGGGATGTTTTGCACTATTTAAGTTTGTACTCTTATTCTTACTAGAATATAGTATCACAAAAATGTAGTAAATCAAATACCAATAGAAATCCAGGCTGTGTTGGGGCATTCAGATTATGGTCCAGATACTTATTGCTTTGCTGAATGCCTCATTTATCCAAGGGTAGAAGGAAGCATTTTGGCCACTTGTATGTGAATTTTTGTGTGCACTAAGTTTGGAAACCTGAGGAGCTGCCTAAGTTTGTTGTTGTGACTATGATATTTGGTGGTACAGAAGCCTGAACTACCCATTACTCCTGTGACATTTCATATTACTGTGATTGTCATATCTCAGCAAGAACTTGTCACAGTTGTTTGTAGACAGTGCACAAAATAGTGACTTTCTTCAGTGCCATCAACTCTGTCTGCCTGACCACAGACAAAACCTCTCCTCCCTCTTTCATTCCTGAGACATGCTATGTCCAACCTGTCTCTAAAACTCTCCCAAGAAGTCCAAATCTCAGGCTATTTCAGGGCTTCATTTATCTTTCCTGTTAGAGAAGGTTTTTTAATGAAATCTAACCTAAATATCCCTTGGTTATACTTTAACCCTTCTGCTCTGCACCCTGGACATAAAGAACAAATTGTTCTCTTCCTCCTCATGTATTTAAAGACTGTTATCATATCCCTTCCCAGGCTGATCTTCTCTAGACTAAATAACTCCCATATTTCAATCTCTCCTCATTAGTCATGTTCTCTGGACTTCTAATCATTCTCATTGGTCCCTTCTGGACATTGTTCAGCCAGTTCCATCCTTCTTGAACACTGGTGACCAAAATTGGAGATGAGAGTACAGCAGAAAAATCACACCCCATGTCATGCACTCTGCTTTATCTATCCCAGTAAGATGTTTGCTTTCCTCATGGCAATATTAATTCTGACTTCTCTTCAGCTTGGATTCACAATTGCTCCGGATTCTTCTCTGCTGGTTACTTCACATTCCTTATTTGTACATCTGATTGTTCTTGCCTAAGTATACAACCATGTATCTTGCATTTCTCTTTATTGAATTTCATCTTGTCCCTTCACAAACCCCTGGATTATTCTTCCACTTATATTTGATAATTCTGAAGTACAAGACTGTCCTCTTTTGTTTTCTTTTCAAATTTATGCTACCTGCTGCTTCTAATAGCATATTTTCTTTTCATTCAATCTAGGTAAATAATAAAAATCATGAATAGTAAGAAGTTCAAAAAATATCACTGCAGAAGCTTACCAAATGTGTTCCTGCAATATGATGATGATGATGATCTGAACCCAGCTGGTTGATATCTGAATTCAAGCATGAACCTACAGCTACACACTGATTCTCAGCATGCTTCAGCACCTGAAATTCTTCCTGAGAACAGGCTGACCTGAAGAAAATATAATTGCTTATCAAGACTTATGTGCTTTATATTCACAGATCAATGAGTTTGTTCTGTCACTGTACTTCATCTTTGTAACACAGCAATGCAACAGAAGACAGACTGCACCCTGGTATAGCTGAAATACTTGAACTAAAATTCCATAAGCAAACCCTGATGAAAGCAAAGTAGCAGACCACTGATTTTTGGAGAGGACATAGGCCAGTCCTTAGTGTCTAAAGCATTTACTCAGTATGTCCTGATGAATTCAGCCCTTTTCTTCTCCTGTATTTGGTCCAATTTCAGTAAATGTACCCTTTACTCACAACTATTCCCTGAATAGTTTTGGGATTTGTCTGTATGTTTCTATTGCTCTCCCTTTCTGCACACCATTCTTGCCTGTACGTTTCCTCCTCCCCATTTGCAAGGACACCTGATCAGAAACCTTTTCTGTACCATTTGGGACACAAAGAGTCCAAAACTCAGCCTTTCCAAGGTAGACTTTTATACTCATTACTGATCATGATAACTGAGTGGTTTTCTGAGGTATCATTTCATCTGCAAATGCTCATATCATGTCTAAGGAGAGGTCTGGACACAAACTCCACCTGTTGAATATGAAAACAAGAGATAGTCACTCAGAGAGATCTCCCTTGGCAACGTGGCCCATGTGTGTGTTTCTACATAGAGCAGCTTTTTGCTAAGCCCTGGAGAGGCCCAAGACCCATTTGTGTAAACACAGATGGAGAAAGCTGAGATGCCTGGGAAATGGAGTCTTTTCAAATTCAAGTCAATCTTGATGAACTGCTGTTTTGTGGGCTTTGACCAGTAAATTCTGAGTCACAAGCAGGGTGAGACATCACCTTCCTTTTGTGACTGCAAGTCCAGCAATCAGCAGTCTCTGTAGCTCAGTCCCCAAGGCCAAAAGTCTTGCAATCTGCTTCAATTTAATTTTTTTTTCCCTTTTCCTCCCACAATTCCTCCTTCTTAAAGTCACTTATCGTTACCTCGGGATTGTTGCCAGATTCTCTTCTGGCATCCCTTCTCCCTCTTCTCTGCAATCTTTGCCTGCAAGGTACCTTAATCACTTCCCATGTCAACTACCACAAAGCCCTTTTTATAGCTCTCATAAATACTTACAGGCTTTATGTATATTTCCTCTCCAAACTTCAGGGGATGCAGAGCATTGCTTTGCACTGAAGAGATGGAAAGGAGGGCAGCCTGCTTCAGATTTCCACATGACCCAGGCATGACAAATTTTCCTGCAAACTTAGATGAGATTGACTCTTGCATTAGAATAAAAAAAGAGGTGGTTTGCAGTCCTGGCTCTCTGTTACTTCCCCACTCCCAGATATGTCATTCTGCTTAATGATTGTTCCTTCCCAAGCACAAAATCATCAGATTACACAGAAATCTGTTTTTATGTCTTTTTTTTTTTATAAGTTCGAACATTCTGGTAATAATTTTGTTGCACACTAAAGAATTTTTTTGTCTGTACAGTATTGTTAATCCTCCCAGAAATCAGATGATTTGCCTTCTTTTCTTCAGCCTCCTAAAAGAGGCAATGCACAGACCTCAAAGCTCCAGGCATTACAGGTCAGAATCAACCAGGTAGATTTCTCAGTGACCTCTTCTGCAACTTTTCATTGTATATGGGATATAGCTTAAAGTCTCAGGCTAATGGGAGAGGAATTTCTTTTTCTCCTGCTTGCAAGAGAAGAACTGTGTTTTATTTTTCTCCATCTTAGGGCTTTATATCAGCTGTCTGTTGGGTGTTTCAAAAGTAATTTTCTTGTCTCAGCATTGTAAACTCATAAGCAAATTCCCATAATGCTGGCAATACAAAGCAGTCAGACCAGCCAAGATATTTGTGCTTCAACATTTCAAATGCACTCTTGACTGCCTTCAAGCAATAATTTTATAGGGTTTTCCTTCCTGAAAAATTGTTCAGTGATGACCTAGAAGTGAAAAGTTCTGTCTCATTACCATTTCCATCCAATTCCACATTAAATTTACTGAAAAGCTGGCTCTGACTAAGCCAAGAGTCAAATATAAGAGTTACAAGGCCCTGATTAAGAAAGCACTTAATCACTTTCTGTGCTTTCAGTTGGACAGATGCTTTCCCCTGTCAAGGACCATATCAGTAGCTGGGGGAGGATTGGGGAAAAGAGCTTGGCTTAAAGCCTATGAGAATTCACAACCCAGAGATACAGCTGCAGGACCTTACTAAAAGTCCTGGTATTCTAGGACTATCAGCTGTCTCTCATTTTGCTCAGGACTTTCCAGGATACTTGCTCAATAAAACTCAGTGGCTTGGGTTGCATCTGAAAACAGAAGCCACAAAAAGCCCTGGGAACCATCCTAGGAGCACCTACCTTTCATGGAAAACACAGAGAGGCCCAGAACAACTTCTGCTTAGATTAGATTGTCCTTACTAAAAATAGGAAGCCCTTTAGTCCTCCATCTCTCTTGATAAAGCTTTATTTTTAAGCATATGTTTTGTTTGACCTTGAGGTTTTTAAAAAAAATGGAATGAAAGAAAGAAAAAGAGGGAGAAAAAAAATCCTCCTTGATACAATTCCAAGTAACACTGAAGATAAAGCTGTGCTGTGGTTTTTAGGATTCAGTGAGTGAGAGGTTTTATACAGTCTCACAACGACCCATTTGCATTGTTCAAGTCAATATTTTTTGGCTCCAACGGGATATCCAACAACACTTCATCCAGAATGTATCTACTTCTGGTCTACAAGGTATCCCTGTTCCTTTCTCTGGCTTCTTAATAAAATTATATAAACCCCCACAACTATAGCCAAGTAAAAACAGCAGTGAGAATGGTCATCAGCACCTCAGGATCATAGTAATTTAATTTACTGCTTCTATCACCAACTCATCAGGCTATTGGAATTACCATACCATGCAAAAACTTGACAAGTTCTCTCAATAGTCCAGCCAAAGCAACCCAAAAGGTCAGAGTCCAGGTCCCTTTTGCAGGGACAGGAAAAAAATCTCCCTTCTTCACCTAAAAGGAAGACTTTTTGGAGCAGAGCACACTGTCAGAGGTGCATACTGGAAACTAATCCTGTCATTTGCAACGTGTGAATTTTATTTCAGGTGTGAAGAAGCCTTCTGAGACAAAATTTGTGATAGAGCCTGGAGAAGCTGTTGCGGATAACTTCCGTCTAGAAAAATCACGTGAGCAGCACCAGACACACCCAAAAGAGAACAACCCAAGCAGAAAATACATTTCTAGCTGTGAAAACAACTCCAGTACTGAGAGTTGCTTATTAAACAATTGAAAATGTGCACAGCCACAGCGACTGAGGCACAGGGCTAACGAAGTTTTGGGACCAACAGGCCAGAAGGATGTGAGTGAACCTTGCACGACCTCGCGAAAAACAAGCTCTGCTGACTCTGGGACCCAGCTAGGGCTGTTTGTCAATGCAGAGCTGGTGTCAGCCACGCAACCCAATTTGCCTTCCATCCCAGGAGGATGTTAATATTCCCTCCCCCTGCTCTGCTCTCAGTACCAGCTGGGTCCCCACTGCTAGCACATTCAGGGTCCAGGAAACCCGTGCAGATGTTTTCATGGACACAGCAAAAGCCCTTTCTCCCTGCCAAGACTCACACTGGGCTTTTCGCAGGAGCAAACGTATCTGTCGCTTCTAAAGCAGTGTGGTTTTGGAGCGGCTCTAATTTAATCTGAAGTTGAGAAATAAAATCCTTCTGACCTAGTTGTTGTATTCTCCTTGCTCTAAACAATTCTGACAGGAAAATGGCTATTATTTGTCTCTAGACCTGGAATCTCAACCTGAGGCAACCGCCTTCCATAGTAAATTTCACACCTGAATATGGTTTTGAAAGCTATTCTTGTGTTTTTCCCAAACCAGAAATCCACAGACTCTTGTCATTGTTATTAAATATCTCAACTCTCAGGCTACTTATAGTTCAAAATACATAATTTCAGATTTCCAGACTTGTTGGCTGAAAGCCTTTTGCCACATACACTCATCCTGGGGCTTTGAATTTCCAATTCTGGACCACAACCAGTTGAATTTGACAGCCCAACTGAGATTAGGATGCCATGCTTGGAGGGGCATATGGGATCCTTGAAGTGAGATGTTATTGAGGGTTCTTAGAGATGTTGAAGTTTTTGTAGTCTGGATTTGCACAGCTCTTGTGCATTCTCTCTCTGTGCATTCTGTCAGCTTTTTGTCAGATCTGTGCCACGTGTAGGATCTTTGAGTGAAATTCATGACCCTCTGAAAGGCTCTTTTTAACACTCCAGTGCAAATCACCTTAACAAAGCAATGAAAGGGGGTTTCTATGCAGAAGGGTTTTCTTAAGGTGAAAGGCTAATACAGCACCTCCCAGAATGATATCTACTTGGCAGTCACCAGTGAAGATGGGAAAGGACCAAGTCCTTCCACACCCACCTGGGAGCATCAGGTTTTCTTTGGAATGTGACAATCTTTTTAATAAATATTGCTAGGAAGAGTCAGCAAGTTTTATTTCAGTGTTAAGTTCTGGATTTTGGTGACCAGTCCTCGAAATGCACCTTTTGAAATTTTCAGACAAACTTCCTTGCTGAGTGCCTGAAGGCTGCAGAAATTAAAATTTAAAGCAACAAAACCGATTTTTTGCAACCAGATGCACCATCTTATATTGTAAAATTGTTTGTCTTTGAAGCCCTGTGTACAACCCAGTAAATCTTCATTCTGTTTCTTCAGGATTAAATGTCAATATGAGGTTGTGCATCTGATTGCAAAAAATAAGCTGTATTTTTCTTTTTATTAATAGTTTTTAAAAAGAAGAATGAGTCTCCTGGTTTTTTCAGTTAAAAATTATCTTCAAGAGTCACATGGAGATTCCCCAGCCTCTGAAATCAATTTGCAATTCTGGTGACTTATTTTTCCCTTGTCATTGGTCATGCTTTTGTGTTCCTTGATGCAGATTTGTTCAGACTTGTCACAGAGACAGGCCCTATGCAGACAGCACTACTTCATGATCTCTTGTAGTGATAGAGCAGGATCAGATCAGATATTATATTTGGGGCCAATGTTATTCATGGAGATGTCAAAATGGTGAAGAGAAGTCACTAAAACTCACCATCAGAAGCTTCTATGTCATGGTGACACGAATCAAGCATGCCTATCAACAGACAGAAAAAGGTTCTTTTAGTGTAGCCTTTTCCACATCCTATCTTGGGCCACTCCTCATTATTCCAGCACTGCTAAGTGAAGAATTTGACTAACATGGTGTCTCCTCCCTTCTGCCTTAAGGGTTGCCAGAGAGCAGAAAAGAAAGGGTTAACCAATATGCCTATGTGCAAAGTTAGGAATACTGTGCAGCCATGTAGAAAACACCTGACTGGTAATTCACTGCATATTTATAGCTCAGAACAGTCATAACAGAAACAACTCCTGTAACAGCTTTTACTTTAAAGAGTTTGCACTTTGCAAACGCCTCATTGAACAGATCATCTTAGCTACTCCTTATGGAATGTGCCATCCTTACAGGAAAGGAATTTGCTGGGCTTGGCAACAGGCTAGTCTAACTGCTCAGTCCTCTACAAACCTGTTTGCCAAATTATGAGGAAGAAAATTCTGCAGCATCACCTCTATAGCTCATACCTCTTGACTTTTGAGAGACCATACCTTTATTTAGCTTCCAAAACCAATTTGCCTCCTTTCTTGAGCATCTCTGAATCACCTGGATTTATCCAACAGAGCAATGGAAGAATTTGTATTGGTCTTTGGCTTGAACCTGAACTTTCCCAAAGATAAGCAGGCTCTGGATTATTTTGGGTTTGTTATGAAGGGAGGCCCAACATGTTGTTCTAGTCTCCATTACAGTTCCTAGAATAATTTGAATCTTGTTTTGTGGGACACTGCAAATACTGATTCAGTCTAGCAGTGGAGCAGTGTGAGATCCAGGAGAGCAGGTTCTGATTGTAGATGTGTGAAGCAAGATACCAAATCCACAATGAACACATAAATGGGCCTGAGCTGTTCCTTACAAAGCTGGCACAGCATAGCTGAGAAGCAGAGAAAAGGTTCTTCTCTGGTGGTGTCTTCCAGAAAGACACTCACCACTTAACTACACAACTGTAACTGGGCATCAAGTTCACTGAAAATACTTCACTGGATGCAAACAGAAAAAAAACCAAAGAAAACAAACAACAAAATCCAACAGCAGGCAACAATAAAAAAAACAGGCTAAATTGCTCTGAAGGAGCAGATGGAAATTTGGAAACTGAATTCTTTGCACTCTTCTGAAAGAAACTGCCATACTTTCCTTTCTGGAACCTTTCCCCTGGCTTTTTGGAGGTGGTGGGAGTATCATCCATTGCTTCAGATCCTTCTCTCACATTAAAAAACCTGTCACTAAGAGGAGATTTGGCAAGTAGAACACAGGTAGCAAAAAAGATCAAGCCTTTGACCTTCACTGTAAAGGCTTGCTAGTACAGACAGCTTTACAAGGTGCTTCCAACAACCTCATTCCACTGGTTCCCTCTTCTCTCTGTTTTATTTACCAGGATAAAATTTTACTTTTTGCTGTTTCCATTTTTACTCCAGAGAAGAGCACTTCTTTTCAAGGACTGGAAAACCTAGAGGGTTTTTTTCCTATCCATTCTCCTTCTGTTTCAAGGGAATGCACTCCTGCAGTAGCCTGGGGGTCCTCAGTCCTTCCTCCAGCATGCTTAAAGCATGCATCTGCCTTGCCAAGAAGCTCTGAAGTGCACCCCAGAAACCATCCAGCTGCAACAAGGCCAATTGTATCTCCTTCAGAGCAGGGACAGCACCTGCTCTAAACAAAGAGCATCACCTTGCACAAAAGAAGGATTATTTGAGTAATCCTTGACCTCTTGCACCTAGGTTTTTAGTCCAGATGTTAATCTAAATGGACACAAGGTAGAGACAGATTCTTTAGAAACTGACATATATGCAAAACAATATGTCAAGTTGACTGCTTAAAGCTAATTTGCTCTCAAAGAGCCATGGGATAGAGAGAAGGGAAAGTATCTTGGGAGTAGACAGCGTACCCCCCCCCTTTGCACCACTGATGTGGAGCCACCAGGTGATGGTCACTCCTGGACAGCAAGAATTGGTCACTTCTCACCATTCACAGCTATAAAGAGCTGAACTCTGTGGAGATATAAAGGCAGCTGGTCGTGAGCTTGATAAGCACAGACATGGTGTGCCTCACTCCACATCTTCTGAGTTTTCCAGTTCCAGCACTGCAAGTACATCTGGATTTGAAAAAGGTTTAAAATGCCCAAAACCACAGAAAGGGACAAACTTTGAAGAGCTGAGCCTGCTGCACCCCTGGTTGTTTGGCTCGCTGCCTTTGGGGAGCCACAGGTGTGGTTACAGTTCAAACCAGGCCAGGCTCTTCAGTTGTTTCTTTCCTTCTTTCTTTCTTTCTGGTCCTTTTAAAGTACTAACAGAACTCCTAACCTGAGGAGCACGAGGCAGCCATCCATGCTGTCGTGTGGGGGATGCTGTGCTGTGTCTTCTTTGCTAATGTCCCAACTAGAGCTGGGAAAAGAGAGAGGCACAGAGAAGGTGAGAAAATGAATTGAAACCCCAACTTCATTGCTATAAAGGAAAGCAAATGAGATTAAAACCTAAACTTGGAAATGTGTTTACACTTCTTTTAATTCAAAACACTCTGTGATCCACAGAGTGCCTGCTGGGCACCCCTGGAGACAGGTTTATGCATACGGCTGCACGCTGGTGAACTTTATTGTGCCATCTTGTTGAACCTGTTCCTAAAAATGTGCAGCTGTGTAAGAAGCTGGTATTCAACTGCCCAGTAAAGGTGAAAAAAATGACTGTCATGCAATTATTGAAGCTCAATGGCAAGAAGAATTTTTCAGACCAAGCTTTAAAGCACTCTTGGAAAGTGGCAGTTGTGACACCAAAAGCCAGTCACCCATAAGAGGTGCCTAAGGGTGGCATTCAGGGGGCCATCTGGCCTGTATCTGCTCTGCATCAAGCCTCAGCAACTGTGACATTGCAGGAGGATACTTTGGAAAGAGTTAAGTGAGGCAGGAAATGTGGAAGATTTAGGGTGGGAAAAGAATTACAAAAAGATTAATTACAAGTTCTCCCCATGCTTTGGACCCAGCCCAACTGTTTGCTTCTTCCTCAGAACACTTGGTCCAGAATCTGGGGCAAAAAAATGTGTGTTCATGTCTTTGAGGATGACCTTTCACTGTTCCAGGCTACAGCAACTCCTTATTGGCAGTCTGAACCAAGTTTTGGCTCTATTATTACTCGCCTCCTTGCAAAACTTGATGTCGCCTAAAGTCTTTGGCAGAAGATATGAAAGATACTTCACAAAATAAAGCAGGAGGGGGTTCCCACTGCTACTAGAGAGAGATTCTTGCTAGCTCAGCATTTGCTTTTGTAATGTGCTTTACATAAGGTATGTTACCCTTCTGGCAACACCTCCAGGCCTAACTTTTCTCCTTTGTGCTCATGTGGATCTGGGGTAGGGGCTCCTCAGGGAAAGGTTCTCACACTTTCTTGCAGAATTGCTGCTTCCATATCATGATCCCCCATGTCTATTTTTTGGCTCAGCCCTGAATAAACCTGTACTTTCAAGTTTGAGAACCTGTCCTGCATGGGTGTCACCTGAAACTGTCTTTTCTCTGTGCTGTTGCTGAATTACTCTTTTGAACCACTACTCTGATTTTTAATGGTTTGTTCAGAGTGCTTTTGTATTGTTTTTTACACTACAAAGAGAAAGACTCTAAGTGTGTGAGTGAGAGCCATCACCTCCTATGGGGCAGGGGTGCTTGGCACATAGATCTCAGACTTTGGTACAGCATAGAGGTATTCATCACCCCTGAAGTTATTCATCATACCTGAAGCACAAAGAGAGGGTGCCAGCATGCATGCACTTCAAGAGGATAACTAGAGCATGGATCTTTAGTACCTTTTCTGAAGGACAGGTTTGTACCTAAAAAGCAGCACTGGGAGTAAAGATTTTAAGGCACTGATTTTGCCTTACACCTGACTTCCAGTCTTTCAGGTATCACACTAAATTTTCCCTCCATCTATAAAAATTGGCAGTACCTGCAGGTATATTGATTTAACCCAGACAGATCATCAGTTTCCTTTACATCACCAGCCAGTACCTCTCATAAGAATTTCTTAAATATAGTCCAAACATTTTGATTAAGCCGGCTATTCCAGATGTTAAAAACACTGGGTGCTTTAGGAAGAAAACACAACCTAAAAGTTTGTCTGCAGTCTGGAGCTCTGTGCTAGCAGTGAGCAGATGAAGTGGGCTATGAAATAAAGACTCTACTTGAGACCTATCCCTCATGCCAAAAAGGCAAAACCCTTCTGAGGTGCTGCCAGTGGAAATTAGGGGAAAACTGCCATCATTTGTTTCAAGTTTGGGAACTGCTGCAACTCTAAGCAAAGATTTCCCACTTGCCACTTTCCTTTTTTCTTTCCAGTTCCTTGATCTTTTCCTTCTCTATAGCCATGGATCAACCTCCTTGTCTCAGAGTGTCAAGTTGCCATATATTTCCCTATCAAAATCCTTCTGGGACTAGCACAGGCTCCGTGGCATTGGCACAAACCAATGACAAACTCCCAGCAGAGCCCAACAGACAATAAAAGGCCAGGCTACAGCATAAATACTTCTACTCCTAAAGCAGACTTTACTTCTTCTGATTTTCTCTGAGCTCTTTGTCATTTGCTGTCCAATTTTTTAAATGGAATCTGAGGTCAGGAACTGCATTGTGTCTTTTGGATCATATTGCACATGCTTAACAAATACTAATAAAACCCAGCAACCTAGTTAATTTAGCAGCCCTGAACTCTATGGATATGAGGGCAGTAGGAGATCCCATTTTCTGTTTTGTTCAGCAACATGATGCAACAAATATTTTTAACACTCTACCAAGATTTTATTTTTTTAAATTATGAAGCAGGGTTTAAAGCTTTATTTGTCTCAGAGTGATATAGTTTCATTAGGAAGGTACTGGACAGGATATAAATGGTTGGTATGTTCACACAGACAGACCAAGTCCGTCAAGTTCATAAACTGTCTCTATAGTATTTTAATGGCTGGTCTTTTGTCACAAGCTTGGACAATTGGAGGCATGTGCACCACCATTTACAGCACAGCCTGTCTCCCACCTGCTTGAATGCCCTGGTCCCAAATCAGTCCAGGACCACAGCTGGAACATGGATGTTATGTGTGCCTTGTGCTGCACATCCTCTGTCGTGGGCAGGAGCTGATGGCTGCTGAGCTGGCACAACCCAGAGCCTTTGGGCACACATTGCTCAGCAGTCTTTGATGACCTGAGATTTCTCAGCATTTCAGGCACCAAGCTGCTCAGCACCTGTTTCAACACAAGCCAGCAAGGAAAGCCCTGCTTTTCAAGTGATGACACTGAATGAAGGAAGGATCCACACATGGTTGTGTCACACAGATTTCAGCTCTCTAGCACCTAGTGGTGCTTCAAAAACTCTTCTTGGAAGACCCCTTTTTGCCCCATGTCCAATCAATATTTCTGGTTACCTTTCTTGACTAATCCTTCTATGATCACAAAACTCCACGTGGAAGAGCTAGTGGGTATGAATTATATTCTTCCCAGAAGCTTTCTAATGGTGGCTTTCAAGAGATTTTTCAAATCTCACATTTACATGAGCCAAGTCCCTCACAAATTTCTTGTAACTGTTTTCACCATTTTCTTGCCTACACAAAATCAAGCTGGAAAGGCATTGAAACCAGCTGATGAAGTGAAAAAAGCCAAAGGTTTTCAGATTACACTGCTAGATTATATCTGTTTTGAATTTGTTCTCTCAGTTATGATAACATTACATGTCCTTGATCATACAAATAAGGTTTTTGAAGAGTCCTTGTGGAAAAGCCCTGGACTGCATGAGATGCAGATAAATCTGTGATATCCAAGATGCATTTTGTTGTGTGGAAAGGAGATTCGTAGTGCCTGCCTCCACTTTTTTAGAACAGTAAAGTGCTGCCTCTTTAGATACTGGTAAACTGCCTCAAAATGGGATCCTTTAGGACTAAATTAGAAAGACCTTTCCCTCCCTTTGCCTGATCTGCACTTTGGCAGAAAAAGTGGCATGAGATTTCTAAGCAATCTGCATCAAATTCTCCATGGGATTCAGTGCATTTGGGGTGGCATTCTTTGGATTATTTCATTCTGTACCTTGCCAACCTCTCTCTCTGCTGGAAAAAAGTCTGTAAAAGCTACTGCTTCTTTACCTTCGGGCCAAGTCTTGAAGTGCTAAAGCACAACTCCTAGTAACATGGATTACAATAAAATCTAGGTTTCTTTGGTTCACTTTCACTGCTGGTTTATAGCACAAATGACCCAAAAGGTTGTTTTGCAATATTAAAGAGGACCAAGTGTCCTGTAAACTTTTTAATACCATGTGAAATCTGAAAGCCTTAACAGCAGAGGTTTAGTAGTAGTGTCTCACAATGCGTGGGCATTTAATGAGTTGCATTTTATGAGTCTGTTTTTCTTGTGGGCAATAAAAGAATATATGAGAGGGTCAAAGTTAGGAGACTGTAGGACAATGTGTCTTGCCAGGGTTACATACAACCTACCTAGCAGTTTCCCAAGGGAAGGATGGCTTAGGTCTGCAGCCATGGAATATTCTGTGTGATTTTTAAAGGTCTTCAAATAAAAGAGAGTACTGTAGACCTTCTTTTGTGAAATGGAGGTGAAGGGGAAGCAGAGACAGGCATTGGCAGGCATCTGCAACCTGTACGGTTCAGTGCACAAGTGTAATCCCAAGGCAAGCTGCAAGGTTGGGCTCTGGTGATGAGGTCCACACTCTTTTTGTCTCATGACTTTTGTTTTCCACTTTTTTCCCATCAGGGGTAAACATGTGACACGAGATCAAAACTTGTATAGCTATTCCCCAGGCTGTCACTTGAACTTCCAATTAGCTAATTTTTGGCTGTTGTTAGTATTGTTGCAGTTATCCCAGAGATATCTCTGTTCTGGAGACCTTATCTATGAACAGCTGAAGCAGAAGTGTCCCAGAAATCCCAGACAGGCAGCTGGTTTCCTAAGTCAATTTCCATCAGTCCTTACTGAAGTTAAATTCCTACAGAATCCATTTGCTTTGCATCTATGAACAATTACCCAAAGCTTTCTCAATACTAGATTTCCTCAAAAAGATGTTTCCAAAGTGTATTTGGGAGATAAAAGGGAGGAACACAACAACAGCTTGTGAAAAACAACATCCTACTACTCATGTACCTCTTGCCTGTTGAATATACTTGTGTAATGCCTGAGGAGCTTTTTGATCCCTTTTTGTTATCCTTCCCTTTTGGGAAGGGAAAAGCTCTTTTTGTGTGCATATACATTTTGTGTATTTATAAGTCAATGCAATATGCTTTCAATGTCTTTTGTTTGTTATTAAAACTGAAACTCTTGGAAATACCTGGAATGTGGAGCTATGGCAAGCCATGCAAAAAGCAGGTATGGATTGTCATCCCAGACACCCTTTTCCTCCTGTCAGTGTCCCACACCTTCTGCACAGCCACGTACTGCGGCGTGCACGCCACGGCCGTCCCCGATGCCTTTAAACATGCACTGAATAAACATCATGACAGCATTAAGCTTACTGACTGCTGACTCTTGGCAGCAGCCCCATGGCTTGTGGGGAGTGGAGAATGTGTCTCTGGATTGGAGCAGTGGCCCTTCGCTCTTCAGGGATCAGCCCTCACCGCTGCTGACCCTGTCTGTGCCTTGCCGAGCAGCAGATGCTACGAGAGTGCCTCCCAGCTACCAGCGGGTGGCCGATGACTAACGGGGACATCTCCCTTTTTCCAGGGCCAGCCCCTCCTCGCCAGTGACGAACCCACTGTGCTGGGGCTGCTGCCCCCGGCGTTCCCTGCCTCTCCGGCTGAAAGCAGCCGGACTTTGCCAAACCCCAGATTCATGCGGTTTGGCACCCTCTGCTCGCCGGGAGCAGCAGCTCCATCCAACACACGCTGCTGTGTACAAGTCCAGCAGCAGCAGCCGCAGCGAGGACTGGGACAGGAGCTGGCCCACGAGCTCCTCTGTAAGCTTCAGGAGGTGGGTTCGTAGCCGCAGGGACAGGGTGACGGGAATGCAGCGCGCCGGCAGAGGCAAGCCAAGCGTCTGCCTGAAAAGGAAGGGAGACAGCGGGAGTTTTACAAGCTGCGAGGGAGGTAGGGAAGAGGCCAATAGAACAAATATGATGTATTTTAAATACTCATTTCTACCAAAATATGTTGCCTCCCCCTTTCCCTCTTCGCGGCCTTGGTTTTCGAGGCTGGCACGAAAACCTCTGTGCCTGCTACTAAGAAGACAGTGCCCAGCTTTTCTTCAGCCCTCAGCATGACCCGTAAGCAAGTGTGCATGGGAACAGAGGCAGAAGGCTGGGAGAGGACAGACAGCTGCCTGAATTGTCCTTCTGAGCCACTCCTGCCAAGATGTGGTGCAACATCTTATTTTTCTTGCCATTGCTGCCATCTATTATAGGAAATCTGTTGATTAAATGTCTTCAGTGAAGCCTAAGGATGCAAGGGATGGTAGTACTGGGCAGGGGTCTGTCCCCACGGGTTTAGCCACAACATGGGCCCAGCAGCTTCCAGGGATTCCCTCAGCTCTTTTGGGAACCACAAACCCTGCAAACACCCATGTGGCTGAGGCTGGGGTGGGGAAGTGTCAGCACCGAGGGAAGGAGGTAGGGTTGGGAAGAAGTGAGTTGCAGCATTCACACACCCCTAGAAGCTGGAGTTTTCTCAGCAGCAAAAAGAGCCAGCTTCTGCCTCCACCCCAGCCCAGCAAGGCTGTGGGAAGCCCAGCCAGCTTGTTTCCTGTAAACAGGCTCTTTTTCCCAAAGCCATGGCAGTAAGACAAGCCACTGAAACACAAGTGAGTCCAAGATTGGGACAGGTGCCACTGCTGGTGAGGGGTTGAAAGGCTTCACTTCTCTCCATCCTTCTCCAGCATCCTTCTTGTCCCATGCTGTCACCCCCTTTGCCCTCCACGTTAGCTGTTCTCCTTTCTTTTCCCTTCTCACATACATCCTTCCAGGTTCTCAGCACAGGAGGGATCTTTTCAACTGAAACTTTATGGTAAAATCACACTCTGCCCCTGGCTGACTGACATTCAGAACCTCTGTGTTGCGATAGCTAAACCTGAGTTGGTCTTTTCTTAGTCCCTCTCCATTTTTGGAATGAGGTGGAGGGTTATGTGGCTGTACATATTTCATGTCATGCTAAAACTTGGCAGATAAATTTGCTTCTGAGGAATATTTTTAAGGAGCTAACACAGGGCCAAGCAAACCCTCCTGCCCATGCATGTTCTGTCTAGCTTTTCCCACTGTTAGCCTGAGACTGTGCTCAGGCTGTGTCATTGGAGGAAAGGAGGGATGATGCCAAAGTCATGGGAATGATCCCTCTAGTCCCATATGCAGCTCCCAGCTCGGTATCAACGACTGATTTGGGACCACTAGCTGATACCAGTTCCTGTGATTTTTCATGCCTTCTTAAGTCAATCTCAGCTGAAAACATGAACCAGGTGAAATGGCCTTAGATACCAGCTGTGACCCACAGTTTAGGCATTTCTGTTTTAAAGGACATGCAGGTTGTCAATTCCTGTGATAGCTGCTTTTTTCCTTAAATCCTCAGCCCCTGAACTCCTCACTGTTACCAGATAGTCTCTGTTTTCTTTTCATTTTGAATTAGGTATTCATACAGACATCAGAACTTTTGTCAAAAGCTTGATGATGTGAACAAAAAGGATTTAAATATCAAAGTGCAAGCAAACACGTCTTGTATAAGCTCATTTCCAAAATGTTTCTTTTTCTGTCATATCTTGTGATTTTTTTTCTCGTCTGTCTCATGGCAATTAATCACTTACTACTTGGCAACATTAGGAAGATGATGAGCTGGCAGGAATACTGGTGAATTCCCCAACAGAATGACATAGAGCTTTTGTTTCCCACCAAAAACCTAAATTCAGGATATGTGGTAACACTACATCCTGTAACTTTGCAATACTGGACAAGGTGTTTGAAGCCAGCAAATGTCAGGGTGTAAGAAAATATAGAATAGCCTCATCTTCTAGCTACTTGCAAGGGAGGTGAACTGTTTTGGTTTTTTTTTTGGGGGGGGGGAGTCTGGTTTAAAATTCACTGATTATTGAATTTTAATCTTGTTCTGTACATACATAGTTGGTAAAAAAGAGGCAGGTGTTCCTTTCTTGCTTAGAAACCTGAATATGGGAGATAACCACACAGACAAAAAAAAGGATTTGTGTTTCTTGTATTGATTAAAACTCTTTTTTTTTTTTTTTTTTATAAACTTTTTTTTTTTTTTTTTTTTTTTTTTTTTTTTTGTGAATCTAAAGCCTGCTCTTGGATGTCAGTAGCTAGCAATTTTTGAATGATGCTTTCTCTCCCTGGACTACATGAGCTTCCAAACTCATGAAGAAGTATGTGTCATCTCCTGGGTCCATACTTTCCTTCTCTGGCCAAAAAGTCCCCTAATTTCTGTTGGAGAGTTATGAAGGGCTATGTCACCATGGCAATGCAGAGTTGTACCTGTTTTTGGAAAATACATAAGCACCTAATACTAAACCTTTCCAAGTCAAGCTTGTCGTGATATCCTCAGCTCTCTCCCCTTGTTGACAGATATTGGGTGTGAAATACATTTCAATATGACTAGAGCAGAAAAAAAGTGATCAGAGCACGGTCAAAAGGCCCTCCTGGGTGCAAACTGAGCAGTGATCAGTGAGGAACAACCAAAACACACCCTGACTCAGAAGAGGCCAAGAAACCCAACCCTTAGATGTGGGTGAATCACTGCAAGGTAAAGTTATTTTAAGATCAAGCCTTAAACCATCAGATATGGAAAATGCAGCATTGAAAAGTGAGGTCAGTGGGAAAATCCAAAGGTCCAGAGCCAGCCTGTTGTAGGGGCTGATGGCCAATAGGGTGCAAAGCCTTTCCTGAGAGCTGCAGATCACCACTCCTCGAAAGGAAACAGCAAGGAAAGAGATACAGAAACACCTGGGAGCCTTCATAAAACACCCTAACTAAAGTAAAAGGTTGTGGGAGAGCCACCTCTTGCTCTAACTGAGGAGAGAGTATAGACAGGTTGAGTTTCTTCCCCATTCTATACCATCCCTTCCTTTAGAAGGACCTCTGGAGCAAGCTAATTCCTTCTTTCCTATCTTATCACCTGGCATGGTTCTGGGGCCTTCCCTTAGCTGAACTTTGAGAGGATGTCTCATATCCAGTGCCTTGGAGCTCCTCCAGGTAGCTCTTTGCTTTGCCTTTCATCAGGGATTACACAGAATACCACAGTCTGATCTGGGTCAGCACTGAACACATTAAATTGTGAGTGTCCCTTAACGTGTTTTCTTCCAACGAGGAAATTTGGGCTTACTGTTTGGGAGGATTTCAGGCCTTTCACTGAATGAGGAACTCAGCATCTTAATGTATATATCTGCAAGACTACTTTTAGTTCATCCTCACCTAGAACGTCAGGCTGCTCCTCTGCCTGTCCCTGTGGAATTTTGTGAAGTTAATGATGATGGGGTTTTGTTGGTGGTGGTTTTTGTGGTTCTTTTTTTCATGTACCCCTAAGAGCAGATGATGTTTTGCAGGAAGGATGACAATTTTGTTTGTTTGTTTGTTTTATTTTAATTTCGAAAGCTACAGTCCTCTACTGGAAATTCTGCATGGTAAAATAACCTTCCCTATGCTCTCACACTATGAATCCAAAACCAAAACCCATGACTGGGAAAACTCCAGATGTGATATGGGCCTCTGAGACTGAAAATAAGCAAAGAGTTGACTGGAAGAAACCCTCCCTCCTGCCTTACATCCCTGAGTCACTAAGCCAGATGGGGCTGGCTCAATGCACAGAAGCTGCTGATTATCAAACCAGTGCTGTCAAGGTGGGATGTTGAGAAGGAGGACAAAGGCTGTTTGTGTGCCGCCTTTTTAAGTATTTGGAGTTCCTTTCATACCTGTGCTGCTTTCTGCCTTGATATTGAGCAGATCCCTTTTGAAGATGCTCTACAGCCAGCTAGCACATAATGAAAATTGTTACCAGCTCTGCAGCAGCACTGCATAAACAACTCTCATAAACAAATAACTTAAATTCATCCCAACACCACCTCTGAAAAGCACTGCAGAGCAACCTCCATCACTCTCTCTGCATCTGAAATGCAATCAGGAACATCACGAGAGCTGTAATGTACAGGCCGTGAGAAAACACATGTCTGGACCATTACAATTAAAATCCTGAATAAGAACTGAAAGACTTGGCCTTTGAAAGGCATACTGGCTCTGGTTTGGAACGGCTTCATCTCTAAATAAGAATTGTCCGTGCCTGGCAGTGTGTAGAAATATACTGTTCTGACTCTGGAGGCAGGAAAATAGCAGGAAATTACTCCGTTTGAAAATTAGACCATAAATTCAGATATGGCTGCTCTGATCCTGGCATGATTTGGTACAAGTAAATCAATGTGTTTTTGGCAGAGATCATGAAACAAACAAACAAAAAGAAAGAGCAAGAGGGAGAGAAAAGTAGAGAGTAAAAATAAGAGTTTTACAGAGGAAACTAAACAGGGAGATGCCAGTTTGTGTTAACTGTGTCATAGACTTCAAGTGTCTGGTACTCCAGCCTATTGACAGCTGCCTTCAGGCATATTCAGCACAGTCAGGTGGAAGGAGCTTGGCACAGAGGCTCTGGAGACTTGAATCCTGGTTTTGCATCTGGCCAGAATTGCCTTTTTGCAGCTGTCTCTGCCCTTGGCACTTTTTGTACCTTGCCTCTATTTAAAGGGCAGTATTTGGGGCAATTTGGGAAAGGGGCCAAAGCTTCCTCCAAGACCAGAAAGCTGCACATGCAGAAGAGGCTTTGCCTCTGATGCTGCAGCTCAGGGAGGCAATGCCTGGTGCAAGCACAGAAGTGCAAAGGCTTGGAACAGGGAGTGAAAGCCACTGGGACCTGGAAAAGGGGTCAGGAGCTGAGCAGCAGACCTAGGATTCATGTGTGCAGGGGCAACCAGGAGTGAAGCATCTGTAACTGAGGGCCTGGTGCCCCAACCAAAACCAGGCAAATGCCAGTACCAAAGGAATGAGAATATCCAGACTAAACAGTGCCAGAGCTGCACTACTCTGCTCACTCTGCTCCCCTTCTGAAACCCCCTCATTGGCTGACCAGTTGTAGCTCAACAGGAACACCATGGCAAGTCAGTACTGTGCAGGTATGTTATGACAGCTGGAGAGGAACTTCCTGAGAGCTGCATTCTGCTGGATGTAACTGGACAGGCTGAGATTAGGGAATCCCCAGTTATAGTCCCTGCATCTCCAGGCTGAATCCCACAACAGGAAAGCAAAATATCACTTCAGATATTTTCTGGGAGGGGACTTGGCAGAGTAAATGTTTCTGATGATCAGATTCCAGAAATCTGTTTAAAGTAAAGCCCTAGAAAAAAATATCCAGTTCTGCTGATGCGCATCCTGAAAAAGTGGCATGTGTCACCCAGAGGGGTGGGGAAGGCAAAGGAAAAGCCTAGAACATGATTCATTTGGCACTATCCCCGTTTCCTCTGTAGGAGCCCCACTAAAACCTGTGCAGCAGGCAGTGCTCTATGCCTGCCTCTGGTCTCGTCACAGCTGACCTTCAGGAGCAGTGCACCTCCCAGCCTGCTGCAATACAGCCTGCAGGGGAAGATGATGGAGCTGCCCCCATCCACAGCAAGGAAACACCTAGCCCAGCAACTGCTCAAAAGGGCAGTTCAGAGTCCAGTTTCTAAGAAATGGATTGCAAAGAAAAGTAAAGAAACAGCAGAATTGCTGGGGAGATCTAGGTAGGCAGAATACTGTATTCTTTCTCTGTATTTAATGAAAATAATGGGTTTAGACTGTGAAAGCAGAACATCTCTAGCAGCCATGTGCAGATAGGTCTTTGCTTTTCTGTACTCTCTGCTTACCACTGTAGTCCCATGTAGCCATTTGTAGAAAAAGCCTGAAAAGCCAACTTAGACCCACAGAAAGATACTTAGATTGCCTTTAGGCATTTAGGCCTGCATAATGCAAACAGCACCAAATGAGCAATAATATTTGTAACACAAGCATTTTTAAGGCAACAGCCAAGAATTACGGCAGTGGAAAGAGCTTCACAATCCTATTGTAGAAAGAAGGAAAGCATTTTACCCTCTCAGAGAGCCTGTCTTTCCTCATTGATGGTCACGTCATACCCATCTTAAATAGACCCAGCAATGCTAGAGGAAAATAAGGAAAGAACATAGCATCAGAGCTGAGGTCAACATCTGGATGGACTTAGGCTTCACAAAGGAATTCACTGACTCATTGGCACATGTGAGGACTGTCATCTCCTCTGCAGCATTTAGTCTTTAATAATGAGAACCCATTGGAGTAGAGCTTGGCTTTCAGGAATATTAATGGAGTAATAATGTTATGAAAAGTGAAAAAAACAAGGCAAGAAAATGAGTGGTTCCGAAACACATCAGTACTACTCCCTCCCTACACACACAACACATACTTAAACACACAGGGATGGAGCAGCCAAAAGGCCAAAACTGAAAACTAAGAGTCACCCCACTGGGTGTTTGAACAGGAATGAGAGAGGAGCCCCATCTGTGCTCTGACCCTGCCTGACCCTCAGGGACTCCACCAGCGGTGCAAAAGGTTTATGGAGTGGCTGATGTCTTCCCTGTGACCTTGGTGGGGCACAGCCTGAGCTGTCCTGACAGGATATCCACACGAGCATGTGGTGCCCAGTCGGGGAGAGGGAAGGAAGGAGAAACAGAGTGAGAGATGATGGGCAGGGCTTTCCTGTTGCAATTGTTCAGAAGAGCACGGGCCATGGTGTCACTTGTGCACAAAATGTAGCTTGAATGAGTTGCAGTGGGCACAGTGCCTTCCCTCACACAGCCAGCACACCCCTCTGCTGCCTCATCAGAGAAGACCCACGGGTAACCCAGAGCAGCAGCTTTCACATCTGTGCCAAGGCAAGTGGCTCAGTGTGGCACTGACCTGGGCCACATCCTTGCCTTGTCACTCCTTGGAGACCTTTGTCTGAATGAGAAGCCCCACTGGCCAAGGATGCAGAGAAAGGGCTCAGAGCTGTTGCACCACCACACGTGCCTGGGCCCACTGTCCTGCTCTTCTGCAGGTTATGAATGAACTTCTGAACCTCCTGAGGTTGATAGATCACAGGTGACAAGAGGAGGTGATGGGGAATTCACTTGCTCATGACTCCTCAGTTGCTGTTAGTTAAACAAGTGTTTTATTAAGTTCACTCCTTGTGACCAGGAGGATTTGGAAATGCCTGGCGTGATTGTTCTATTTCAGTGACCTCATGATTCACAAAGCCCCAGATTGTATTCCTCACAGAGCTAAGGAATTTCTATTGGCAGTTCCTGTGAAGCAGAGAGGATGAGATCTGCTCATGTATCCCCTGTTCCGTGTGGGGAAGGCCTGAATAGAGGAGGAAATTTAGATTTTTACTTGATTTTGAGTAATCAGTTCCACCATCCCCTTCTGGCATCCTGCATCCCCCAGCAGTGGTTTCAATTTATGGAGAAGGTAAATCACTAGCTTGCTCCAACCTTTCTAGTCTGCTCCAATCTATCACCACTCTGCTCCAATCACATGTTGTCTGTTGCACTTGAGAGAGCCATTCTCTCAGCAGCAAAAGATGGCCTTTCCTGGATAATGACTATTAAAGGCATGTATACTATTCACAATAATCAGCTGAGCAATGGATTAACAGCTGATTATTTCCAGAGATTTATGAGGCAGTTTTACAGACTAAGGTTGAGCTGCTACTCTAAGACAAATCTTAACCATTTATTTCCCTTGTTCTAATAAATCCTCCCAGTCCTGGACAACCCAGAACATATCTATGTGCACCAAGAAGGTCTCTGACATCACATTGTAAGAATACGATAAAAAACAAGGAACAGATTGCATCCAGCTCTGTTCATTGAGAATCAGTCTTTATGTTAGACTGCTCTTATGCCTGGCTCTTCCTAGAAAGCAGAGCTCTCTGTCATGCAGTTGTTCCAAGCCTGTTTCTATGCCACAGTACATGGCAGAGAAGGCAGTCAGGGTCCAAACACAACACTCACCTCCTGTAATGGTGCCTTTTGCTCCATGCAGAAGGTAGGAGAGCAAGGGTAAGAAGCACACTCCTTACTGTGAAGTGGTAGGACTTAAATGTCCTGTCTGGTCATGCCACAGGTTAAATTGATGGGATTTAATTTCACTTTACATAGTGCCCCCAGGCACCTCTGGAACTAAAAATTTAGTGGGACATAGGGAAGGTGTTGCTATGGGTTTATGGTTGCCTAAATATGATTATATAAGCCCTTGTCTCTTTTCTATCTTTCAGCCTCTATCTCTTCATCTCTCAGCATCTCCCGTTGTGCTGCTAATGGCATTGCCTGTTTGTCACCATTCCTGCTTTCAGTATCTCTGAACCAGGGCAGCAGCAGCCAGGCAGACCTGCCTGCTGGGTGTCCTCTGTTGGGTGGTCTTGTTCTCTTTCAGATGGTGCCTGGACACAGCCTAGCTTATCTTCAGGGATCGGCCACTACGGCATAGTGGGTAATTGAGAGGCAAGAGTCACATTTGCTGTTTAGTTTTCCATCACTATAGAAACTGCTTTGGGATTGGTCTGTGACTGTAAAATATGACTTTTTCCTTCTGTCTCAGAATCCATGAACTTAGACTCAAGGCTAAAAAATTTACCTCTGGGATGTCACTGCAGTGTTTTCACTGTGTTAGGGAGAGAGCAAAGACAGTAAAACTGAGATCTGTGATCTCCAGAACAGAAGCTCAATAGTCCAAAGCCCACCCATGCAATGCTATAAAGCCTGTCTCTTATAATCAGCTCTGACATGACATGACAATAAAAGGGGAAAAAAAGAAAGAAATAGGGAAGTTTGTCAAGGATAGGAAGTACAGACTCATAACTGTTTTCTATTAATGATTTTGTTTTCAGTCCAAAAATCTCACCCATTAAAGCACTGATGCCTGCCATGTAAGAATTAAATGTCAGAAAAACCAAACCACCCTGTAACTACAAGGGTTGTTTTTTTTTTCTCTCTCTTGTTGAAGTGACATATGAATACTGTGAGGTTACTCCTATTGTGCAACTGACACATTGTTATACTACATAGCAGGATGGAGCTGACCCTAGAAACTCCCAACACACAATAAATTGAGATCCTCTTTTGGAACTGACGCTAGCAGTATGCATCTCAGTAATGATAGCCTTTGGGCCTTGTTCTGGAGTCATAGGGAGTTTATGAGATGTTATATTCTCCCATTTCCTCCCTGCTGAAACTTTCCTGGGAATATCTTCCAGCATCAGGATGTGTCACTTTCGAGAGGATGTTTGGGCAGAGTCCACAGCGAAAAGAAATTCAGACTACTGATCTGGAGCTAGGTAGGCAGAACAATGCATTATGGAGCTGCAGCTGTTCCCAGGCCTGTGCCACCAGCCTGATTTCCAGAGCAGGATGTGCAAAACCTTGAGCCCCACGAACAGATTCCCATAAGTTAGTCACATTGGTTGGCCTTTATACAGAGAATGCAAATATAATGCAGTCACACGGTTTTGCATCATAAACCATCATCCATATTGCACTTAGGTCTCAATATGGCCAGGAAATATCAAAGTAAGTACTAAAAAAAAAACCCCAACATTTCAAACAGCCCAAAGCATCTGATATTTAAAGTCAATGATGTAGAAGGCGTACTTTGTTCCAACCCACAGTATTACACCAGGGTATGGATACCATAATGATGATTTTATAACTGTAGATAAAGAAAAATGCTTTGATTTTCTCTCATAACCAGAAATTCTGAAAAGCCCAGTGACTTAATTAATGTATCTTTTTAATAATTTCACATCAGATATATGGTGTGATTGATATAGGTTATTGTTTTCAATAATGCAGGCAAGATGAGGTGCAATTGTTTATAATTACATCTACAGTACTGGATTGTAAGTATAATAGCCAGTCCCACAGAATATGAACATTTACAGAATTAGACCACAGTCTTTCAGTACAACACAGCCACCCCAGTGTTCTGAAGAAGGTCTACTGATACATTGGATCAGTCTACCTATCACCTGTTCCAAAGAAGAGTGAAGACTGAAGAGGAATGTGAGACCGACTGCTCTGCAAATAACCCAGAGACAGACTTGTTTGGAAGAGCAAAGCAGTTTCCTCAAGCTACAGAATCTTTACAAACCCTTCCTTTTTTTGCTAGTGAAAATTTGAGAAACTCTTAGTCTCTCAAGTGCACTTGATCTTTTATACAAAGAGCAACCACGTTAAAACAAGGACAGTTTAGTTTTTGGTAGGTAAAAAGTGGTTTGTCCCTGTCTTTCACACTCCTGTTTCATTTCCAAGGCTACTCAAAAAACCCCATGCACGATTAAGTGCAACTCCATGACCATGACTGAGGAGGTAAAACAGAACTCCATTAATTGGAAACACTCCCTGGGTGTTTGCAGAGGGAAGGCTCAAAATGGATAAGGGAAAATTATACACTGTGCAAGAAGATGGAGTAAAGTATTTTCAGTTGCAAACATTGGGGGTGCCAACAGATACACACATACATAAATCCATTTGATAAACTCCAGGACAAGAATCTATCAAAAACAAATAGATACCATTTCTTCCCAAATAGTCTGACCAGTGGAGTATGATTGGCATAGAAACAGAGCAAGGCCAACATGGATAATCTCAGAAGCAGTGATAGAAAAGTCCTACTGTCCTCACTATCACACATCTCTTGCCAGAAGAAAAAACAAAACTAAACAGCAGCAACCAAAAAAAAAAAAAAAAAAAAAAAAACAAAAAAAAAAAACAAACTAAAACCCCAACAATTAGACCT
>VZRX01019225.1:409271-425094 GCA_013398075.1 Notiomystis cincta | reverse complement strand
CCTCCACCCAGCCACCCCCATCCCAAGATTCTGGTTTTACATTTTGGAAACAAAATGTGTATAAAATGTGCTCCCATATGACTTTGGCTTTGTATTCCCAAATGATTTCTTTAATTTTGAAGTTCCCTTGTCTTTTTGTTAATTAGCATTTTTTACAAAATAAACAAAACAAAATAAAAACAAAACACACAAATAAAATCAAAATGGCTGGTTTCATTTCAGGTTGGAAGAAAAAAATATTCTCTGCAGAACAGAAACAATTATCTTCATCTCCCCTGTTATTTAGGTCAGCTGTAAAACGAACCATTTGCTATTTACAAATCCTTTTGTTATCAGCTGAGGTCTAGAGCCCCATCTCCTGGAGTCAGGTGATTATGTGGGAAGTTTGGTTTGATTGCTTTTGACATTCCTTGCCCTTGTGATTTGGAAGGAGATCTCGAAAATGTGTTTTAGGCATAATGAACAGTATGACGTCTGCCTGAGTCTCCACACATCCGGAAACAAAAGTTTAATGTAGAGCAATCTGTTCCAAGTTTATCAAGACAATTTTAACTCCAAGGCTCACTTAGGAGGTTACGCCAGCATCACTCACAGAGAGTTTGCATAGGACTGGATGCTTTTATTCAGAAAGATTTAGCCTATCCCTCAGCTGATCCACACCTGTTCAACCTGAGTCAGCCTGCTCCTCTGTGCTGTGCGGTACCAAGACCATCCATTCACTGCTCAACATTCAATCCCAGTGCTGCTACAGCATTCTGAAAAAAAGAGCTTCCTACTGCTCCCTTCAAGGGTTTGCATTCAAGCTTCCAGCTCACAGGCAATGCCAACACACGTTGATTACAGCTCAGAACCCGAAGAAGAGGAAATGACACCGAATAAGGGCTCTCATATTTCCTGTGGCTCCAATGGTGATGAGGTAAAGCTCAGCCTGTGCTACAGCTACAGGCAGGCAGTGTACTCGTTTTCAGGATGGCCATCTGCAGTGGTAAAGTCAAAGGAGAACCATAGCCTGAGCCTGGACCTGATCCAGGGCCAAAACCATTTTCTCTGTAGCCTCGGTATTTACGCCCTTCAGCAATCTGGAGGTTTATCAAGACTTTGCCACTGCCTCTCTCAACCAATTTACCAGCTATTCATGAAGCTGTGGCAACTTGATTGTCACTCTGAGCTCTTCACTGTCATTTGGCCAAGCCAGGCAGGCTTCACTTTCTCAATTGCAGCTCAGAAACCAAGCTAGCTCAGCCACTTCTCATCATTTTGGTTATTCTCTGAACTGCCTCCACTTTGTGTCTCTCTTTTCCTGGCAGTGACCTGAAACCAAGCTGACTTCTTACCACTTTTTCACAACAAAACATGAGTTGGAAAGAGGGCTCTCCCAGTCACAGAGACCACTGTTGAGGATTTCTGAGCTCCATGCTGTTCAGTTACCTGGTCTCCCACAGACTCACTGTCTGGCTTTTAAAGTCAAAATCCATCTCCGATGCCTCAGGTCCAACTGTTAAAGGACAAGAGCAGTCCTTTTTTCTAATTTGTAGTGCAGGTAAAGTATGTAAGTCACACCAAACTGAGCTCCTAAGCAAAACAACGCACACAAACACACAAAAAAAGTCAAAACAAACAAAAAACCACAAACAAACAATAAAAAAGCCATCCTTTTGTTTGCTTCCTATTAATACCTTCTAAATAGAGCAGCCTGTCACAATTTGGAGATGAAGGGGTCCTGTCCATCTGTTCTTCTGTCCTCTCACACTCTTCACTACCACTTATCACAAATCTATTGTAAAGAGAGTTATGGAGCTTCTTTGCTGCTTATTTGGACTCCCAAACTTTTCCATGACAGGTCTCATCAGGACTCTTTGATTGAGTTTATGCCTCTCCTGAATGTTCAGCTCTTCCTGAGTTTGTCTCTCCTCTTTAGT
The DNA here is from genome assembly GCA_013398075.1 of Notiomystis cincta. NCBI lineage: Eukaryota > Metazoa > Chordata > Aves > Passeriformes > Notiomystidae > Notiomystis > Notiomystis cincta. The sequence goes on along the minus strand of VZRX01019225.1, from coordinate 423,175 downwards.
CCATTTCTCTTCCCCCTGCAAGTCCTATGATCCCCTGCAAGGTATTTGATGAAAAGCATTGTGTTCACACACTTTCTTCACAGCACCTTGCTCAGTTCAGATGGGGAGTTAATGATTTCCCGGGGCAGTGCCGTGGGTCTCCCCATCCCCTCTGCTGACAAAGCACCTCCAAACTTCCCCAAGAGAACCTGAACTTCTCCCTTTGAGGGAACAGTGGGTCAGAAACCTCTCTGCTGGAGGGTCTTTCTGAGGTTTGCCACCTCTGGGTGTTCGGGGGGAGGCCAAAAGAAATGAAAGCCAAGAGAGCCAAGAAAGCCAGAGCAGCTGCAGAGGCTGCTGCTGAACAAGGAGACAGTGGCTTGGCACACCCAGAGAGCTCACCAGAGGCAAAGCTAGAAGGCAGAAGGGCATTGGGGATGGAAGAAGAGAGAAGAAGGATATTTAAAGGAGAGGTGAGGGCAGCTGAGGTGAGAGATGATGGAAACGGGAAATATCGAGGTGGAAAGTGCTGGTGGAAGAGGAGAAAAGTAGAGAGGGCACAGGAGGGTAAAAGGACTATCTTCCCACTAGCTGCACCTGGGTTAGGAATTATAAACTCATCTACCTACTGTCCCCACACCCTGCCTCAGACAAAATGAATAGGACACTGAAAATTTTATTATTCCAGACCCATAGAAACAGGAGAGAAAATTAATCACTTACACAGCACTGGAGGGTTGCTCAGAAAGGCCCAAATACCCCTGGGATGGGCATCTTCTGCTGAGAGTCCCTGAAATAGTGACATAAATTGTCTCCCAGCCAGTCCCTCAGCGGTAAGGAGGAGGCAAAGTCTGTAAGGAAAAGCAATATTTTTAATTAAAACAGGCCCTATGTGACTTCATCACTGCAAAATTCTTACTGCCTCTGCCCCACAGAGCTTCTAGTTGGAGCCAGGCAGATCATCTGCTGGGGGTGAGCAAAGGAGAGCTGCAGCCCCAGCTTGCCAATTTTGTGCAAAATGTAGATGGTTTGACTGCGTGGACTGTAACATCAGTGAAAGTGCAAGTGAATCTGGTTACTGGAAAGCCAGGACACCATCCATATATTTCTGATGTTTTGGGGGATGATGCTGTTTCAAAGATGATAGGATTGCATGCCAGCTGCTGGCCTTCCAGCACTTGGAAAGGAGCAGGGGACAAAGTTCCTGTTTATGCACAAGTGACTGAGTAACCAGTAATTTGGGGAAAGGAGCATTACACACTCCCAAAGAGCAGCCTTCCACTGGGAGGTTTTCAGCTTGTGGTCAGTCGCTGCAGTGTGAGACTCACGAGCTGCCATCCAGTGCGCCTCAGGCTCCGGTCATGGCTGAGAAAGTCCCCCAGAAACAGCAGGGAATCTGATTCCAGGCAAATGGGAAGCAGATTTGGGACAGGGATGTGACACATACAAGGATGCACATACAGGCACAGGAGTCAAATGGCGCCATCTAGAAAGGTACAGCAAGGCAGGGGATGCCACCAGGAGAGGACAGTGACAGCAAGGAGCTCTCTACCACGAGCTCTGCCTCATCCCATCCAGTTACACTCAAAATATTACACTTTCTCTGTGCTCCCCATGGCTACAAAATCTGGTAATTTGTCCCAGTTTGCTGTTGTGGCATCAGTGTCCACTACAGGAGCTCAGAGGAGCAGCGTTGGCCCATGTTCTTGAGTGAAAAGAGAAATAATAAGGTCACATTCATTTTGCTGAGGATCTGCAGTCTCAGCTGGTCAGATGGGCTATTGGATGAGCTTGAGGTGTAGAACTGGAGGGCCTGCTGCATCAGTCAGATGATGGCTGCCCTGGTTGACCCTCATGGTGAAAACTGCCCCTGCTGAGCTTTGTTGAGCATCACCCATAACCCCAGTGCAGGCCTGCAAGAGGGGCCCTGCCTCAGCACACCTTGTTTAGGGGCTCCTGACCACGAGGGACTCTCAGCAAAGCCACGCTGGGCAGTCAGGAGCCACACCTCAACCAACACTAAGCCAAGGAGCAGGCAGTGTAAACCAAAAGATCCCTCTGGAGTCTTGGTTTCCAGATTGTCAAATCCCTGCTACAAGCCCCCTTTAATGTTAATTTTTTTTTTAAAAATTAATTACATTTAAAAAATAAATCATCCAGAAGCTCCAGCATGAGCAGTGATTCAAAGGATAGAGTTGCAAGAAGGTCTGGGTGGTGAGGAACAGGAACAAGACAATCCTCCATGGGCTGTTCAGATGCTGGGAAGGCTGCATGGGAACCCAAGCCCAGTGTCTTAGAAGAGATAGTTGCTGGTACAGTAGTCACTTGAAGTTTAAATATCTGAGAAAAAAATTAATTCATCTCTCCATGTAGAAAACATCTCACCTGATATATCTAACTCCACCAGTTTACAGCTCTCCTACATTTGCCCTGGAAGTCTGCCAAACAGTGTACACTGAATGTAATACACTGCAGGTTTGTGACTGTTTTTCTTTCTTTTTCAAGACCCAGAGTCAGAGACGGGACTTTTTTCCCTTCACACTAATTTTTCCCAAAGGGCAGAGACAAAGCTATTCCTTATGTGAAGAAGCTGAGATCTCAGAAAGCTTTTTGCCTTCACATGCATGGCTTTACATGTCCCCCTTGCTCAGCTCCGAGAAGAGTTCTGCTTTATAAGAATAACATGGCGTGCAGATGCCTATAAATGGAAGATGAAATTGTTACTATTAAGCCCGGGCCCTGCCAAGGCAAACAAGTGCAGGGCAAACTCTGTGTGCAAAGGAAGGGCGCTGAGAAAACTTGAAGTCAGCTGAATCATAACTTCACTTTAATTTTAACATCACTTAAACTACATAAACACAGCCATCTTATTAATAACAAAGCAAGCTCCTCAGAAGAGCTGTTGTTTGGAAAGCCAAGCCTGTGCACATGAGTGCAATGGGAAGAATGTTGCAGGAGAGGCATGCCTTTCCAAAGCTGTGTTTAAAATTTAAAATAGTTTGGATGTCTGAGATGCAACAGCTTTGCAGGAGCCTTGAATAGTATTTGATGTCTCTGCTGCAGTTCCCCAGCTTCCCGACCTCTGCAGGGGCAGCAGCTTGTCACAACTGGCACAAGGAAGAGGAGTGCAGTGGGGACAGCTGCCACCTCTCAGCCAGCAACGCAGCTCCACTCTTTTTGTGGGATATTTGTACCCCCACACTGTGGAGAACTGAGAAGATTCCAGGGGTGCACCATCGGGACTGCATTTAGTTCAGTCCTATGCCCTGTCTGAGATGGAGAAAATACCACTTTGCTAATTAGAAAGTGATAAAGTTACAGGAACATCTGCAGGAATTTTGAGGCACAATGTAGTAGAGCAGAGCAGAGCAAAGCATTTTTACTGTTGTCTTACAAGAGTGATTTGGTGCCTGTGGTGATCTGATAATCTCAGGGTGAGGAGTGAAAACACACTGGTACAAGGCTTGTGCTTTATTACTTCTGACATTTTGTAAAGGCAGACTGGCTCAGCAACTCCCCTAAAATATAGCCCCTAAAGCAGCGGTGCAATTCCTAACACATTCCTGATGAAACTCCCCTGACTTCCATGGCCTTGTGTTAAGGCTGGATTTGGCTCTGTCAGTGAAGTACATTTAGACTTACAAACTGAAAACTGCCTCTGGATTCCAGAGGGACTTGAAAAACTCCCAGAGCACTGGAGTGCAGCAGTGAGATTTATGCTTTTCCCTGACTTTTCACTACTCAGTAATACATTTGTATGGCCAAAATAAAGCCAGATCTGGCATTCTCCCCTCCTGATTTCTCTAATACCCAGGGAACTAAATGACAGTGTAGACTGGAACAGTAATGCTCTAAGCCCCAGAAGAGCTTTTTGGGGGTATTTTCACAGCCTGTGGAAAGAATGCATACATGAGTATTTGAAATAGCAGGATTTGACACTTTATCTCACCCCAGTCTGGAGAGCTGCTAGTGACACAGGTTCCTGTACAGAGGCACAGACTAAGCCAAAATAAGCTCCTTCTGATATTTATTTGTAGAAAGTAGCACCTCAAGTCTCCAAGTGGATGAAGGACTTGGTTGTTATTGGGCAATCTTTTTACCCACTGCTGCTTCCCAGCTTCTGAAGAGGATGACTGCTAAGCAGATAATAAGACAAGGAGATGGGAGGAGAAAAGAGGCATAAGGAAGGTCATACAGATCCCAGCAAAGGCTCAAGGCTTCTCAGCAGCATGAGAAAATTGGCTGTTGTTGCCACAGTCCTAAGGCAGCAGCACAGGGATATGGAGCAGCAGAGCTGGGACTGGGAGCCAGGGGCAAGCTTAGCACTCCTTCTGTTGCCTGGGGTTGAGAGGAGGTGGAGGCTGCATTTCCCTCACATTTCTTCAAGCCTCCTTGCCTGGTGCTAAAAGAAATCACAAAGCCTGGGTCCATATGTCAGCAATGACCACATCTCCACAACCTCTCATGAGTGTATCAGGAGTGATGGATGCTTTAGCTGCTTGTGACAGGGCTTTGGGGCAGAGTCTGCAGCAGAGCAACATTTCTCACCCAATTAAGCACTGTAAGATTGAAGAGCTGTGAAATGACTGCAAATTATTAATTGTGATATTTCATGTTCTCATAGGCAATCTTACAGCCAAAATGGGGAAAATATTAAGAGTAACATGCTTGGGACAGTCTTTGCTTGATAAACTGAGAATTAAAAGTATTTATCAGTGTGGCCACACTGATAAAATAATCTCTGGCTTTTCTCTTTTAGGAGTGATTGTCATATTACCAAAGGTTAAAAAATCCAAAATGAGCAGCTCTCCAGAGGCCTTCCTCAGCCCCATTTCTATTACTCTACAATCTGAAAATTACTTGCTTTTTCGTTTTCTTTTTTCCACTTTTGTATTGCTCTTTTCTGTCTATTCTCATTGTCTAAATGCATTCATGGGCAGCCTGTACCCAGCTGTTCTTGTGCCAACATTGTACTTGAGTTAAATAGCTCTATTTCATCCCCAGTATTTAGGCCCCTGATGTATCTGTGGCAGCCAGTCCTACCCTTTTCAGCTTTTATTTCATTAAACTCAACAAGCTCAGGCTGGGGTCCTCCTGTTGTCTGCAATATGAATGTGCTCTTCTCTAGGCTGCTGCAGGACCCATCCTCTGCACCTCCTCTTTCTTTAACACTGGACAGGTCATGCCAGGATTAGCTGTCCAGAAAATCCAACTCAGTTAAGTTGGATTGCAAGGGGAAGTGGGAGTTGGTGGGAAGTGGAACATCACTGTAACAGCAATTTCTACCACAAGAACTGGACATATTCAAAAGGGGTATTATTGATGTCTTTCTTTATTTTGTGTTGTGATAAATAATCAAGGTTACAAACCAAGTAAGTTCTTTCTTCCTGGGCTGGTACTTCTCACAACAGTTTGCCCAGACTCCTGACTTCCAAGTGGATGACAGCATCCTACTCCACCAAGCTGTCCTGCAAACACTGCAGACAGTATGAACCTGCTACCCTTGGGCTTCACATGCTCTCCAGAGATCTCTTCTGAGGCCAAATCAGAGTTTCCATCTTCCTCTTGAGGTGTCTCCTGGCTCATGGCACTATCTGCTGAGGCACCCACCTTTCCCTCAGATGATATTATCCCTTGTGAGGCCAAAAGCTGTAATCCTCTCCGAGCTGCCAAAGAGGAGACAGAATATGAAGAAGGATTTGCTTTGCACTGGGCCCAGAGCAGTAAAGTCTTATGGAAGATGAGGTGAGGATGCACCACTGCTTGTTGGGCACAGAGAGCAAACACCTTGCTCCTACCCATCTGGAGAGCAGCAGAGCTGTGAAGAAGAGTAAGAGTAGCAGGTCTTGAAAGGTCACCATGTACTAAAAAAGTACAGCTGCTTTTAAAGAGAAAGGGGAGTCTGACACTCCCAGAAGGATTTTATTGTTTGCATTTGTAAGACACAAGGCATTTTTAATGATGTGTTAATGACCATATTCTATTCAGATGGGATTCATCACACTGTCCTTTCCCTGCTTAAAATTTCAGTATCTACTCCTAGCTGGCTATTTAGGATCCCCCTCTGCTGAAGGCAGATCTGTCTCTCTCCAAGAACACTCTCTATGACAGAGAGGATGCACTGCCATCCAGAGCTGTCAGCTTCTTTCCTCATGCTGTAGCAGCACATCCATGCTCCATCCCAGCTATGCCTCACAATCATCCCTTAAGCAACAGCCACCATCTCCTGCCATGGCCAGGGATTTGAAAAAATAACTTGAGTTTCTCCAGAAGCAAAGTCCAAATTAGATGACACAAAATCCATTGTTAATGCTGGTGAACAATAGATACACACAGACTCACGGGATCAGAAACACAGCCCACAATACATCACATATTGTTCTCCCTACCCTGCAAAAATTCATATATTTGCAACCAACATGAAGCTTAGGGAAAGATTTGGAACTTTTTGCCCAGTAAATTGCCATCTTCCAAAAAGTGCTACTGAGTGTGTTCCACCCTGTGCTGCTGCTGTGAGCCAGAAAGGGCTGATTGAAGGCAAACATCTGTGGGCATAAGTTGATGGATGAACCAAGACTTTCTAAAGGGCCTGCTGATGTTTCCAGCTCAATGGTGCTGAGAGAGGACCATCTTATGTGAAATCACACACTTTATTCTGTTACACTGGGTTGTCAAAACTGGAAACCTTCCAAATCCTGAGTGATTGTTGAAGATGGAAGTTGTTACTTTAAATACTTTGGGGAGGGACTGAAAACACTGACTGCTATGACTATTGCCTCTATTTTTGGTTCTTCAGCCCTCAAAAACAGGACTATAGAAAGGCAGAGCTAAATCCAGAGGCCTGGCCTGCCTTTACAGCCATTTGTGTCATTCATTGACTGATGCAGATCATCTTAAAACCTGATACCAGTTTTGACAAGTGCTATACCCATAGTTTTCATGCTCCAGACCTCCTCTCCCCTGCTGCTTAGAAATCCTTTTCTAATTTCTAGTTTCTAAGTTAATTCATGGCTATATCTGAAGACTTGCTTTTTTTTTGTTTGTTTTGTTTTTTGTTTTTGTCTAAGCTGTGTATAAATAACCCACAGCAGCCTGGACAGTTTGTTATCAGGGCTGAAAGTTGTCCCACACTAAAGGCTTTCAGGATTCCAAACTTCAGCAAGGCATGGCATTTGCTGCTTTTCATGGGAAAGAAGCATAAATTTTTGTGGTTCAGATGTTGCTGTGACCCAAGTGTTGTGTTGGAAGACACGTTTTTACATAACAGCCGTTTTATCTGCAGTATTAGTCAGATATGAACGTCTCTGTCCTTTGTCTCAGGGCTCTGTTTTTTGGCACCACCTGATATTTGACTCAAGAATTGGTCAGTATTTCCATCATGATTAACCCACTGAGTGTCAGCATTAACGTGTCGGTGTTGAATATGGGAATACTTTGATTGCACAGATGCCAAGTGACCATTGCTAATCAAATAAAAATGTGTCTGGAGAGCCACCCTCCAGGGCACCCTTCATGCTCCTGGGCAGCTTCAGAGGATGAGCAGGAGGGCTCCTGCTTTTGGGTGTGCTGCAAAACTCTTCCAATGTGGATAAAATGTGTAATTGGACTCATCAGCAATTTCAAGGAAAGAGTTAAAATTTTTTAAAAGAGAGAAACTTCAGTGCTGGACAAATCTGAAGGAAAATGTCATTTTCACGGAAATCTAGTTTCTTGGAATACAAAGTTTTGTTCAACTTCATGCCATTTTCTATCCTTTCTGAAGGGAATTTGATTATCCAAAAAAGCCAAGAGTTTTCATTTTTAGCTCCTATGAAAGGCTTGGGCATTTTTTTTATCTTCTGAATGTTTACAAAAGGAAATATGGAGCCAGAAAGTTATTTCAAAACAAACAAAGAAATAAGAAAATATCAAAGTGCCTGATTATAAAATGAAACATTTCAGGTTTTCTCTCCCCTCAAAAAAAAAAATTAACAAAATTTGAGATTTCTCTCTCTCCACGTTTTTTCATTAGAGAAACTTTCATGTGGGAAGTGTTTCTGGGAGGAAATCAGAGGTCTTGTGTAGATTACAGGTGCAGCAGGGCAGCCAGTCACAACTGAAAGACAGTGAGCTGGGAAATCTCTTTTTTAATTAATTAGTGTCTTTTACTTTGCACTCAGGCAGACAGTGGAAGTGTAATGTCAGGAAAAGCCAAATACTTCAGCATGAGAACTGATAAGGACATGAGCACACCTTTTTATCTTTAGGACCTTGCATCCTGAAAAGAGGGAAAACAGCTCTTCTCTTCTGTGATTGTTGTTCAACATTAAGTGAACATGAATACACTGAATATGATGGAGCAAAACTTCCCCAATGTCCTCCTAAGTCACAGAGACAACCTGGGAAGAGGATGCAGTGATAATCAACTTGACCACGAGAGGAAGAGTCTGCTGGACAAGAGGAAAAAAAACAGGTCAGAATATGGATCTGCCACTCCAGTGATGCAACCCTGACCTGGAATAACCGCATATATGGGTCCAGGAGATCACGGGATGTTTGTAAAATAGATCTTCTCTCTTGTGTAAGCAAGAGGATAAAATTATCCTGGCAGCAGCTGTTGTTTCCCAGAATGAGGATCAAGGCTGGCTGTATTTAAATATTCCTTCAGTATTCAAGACATGAGGCTTTTCTATCCCCACGATCCTGTGGTTGCTGTCCTGTGCAAGTGGTCTCAAACATGCAGACAATACTCATTTCTCCCTGTCACCGTAGCCACACCAGTGTGGTTCCTCTCAATGTCTCACACCATGCTAATCTGCTTCCTCACTCATTTCTGCATCATAAAAAGCAATAGCAGAAAGAATAGAGAATCCAGAGAAAAGAAAGGAAGACAGAAGAGAAAAAATAGAGTAAAGCCAGTGACTTAGAATCATGGAATATGCTGGGCTGGAAAGCTCAGGATCGAGTCCAACTCCCTGCTCTGCACAGGACACCCCCTGAGTCCCACCATGTGCCCAAGAGCATTGTCCTAAAGCTTCTTGAAATCTGTCAGGCTTGGTGCTGTGACCACTTCCTTGGGGAGCCTGTTCCAGTGCCCAGCCATCCTCTGGGTGAAATTTTTTCCCTAATATCCAGCCTAAAGCTCCCTCAACTCATCTTAATGCATTTCTTTGGGTCCTGGCATTGGTCATGTGAGTGAGGAGATCAGTACCTGCCCCTCCACTTCCCCTTGAGAGGATGTCAAAGATCACAAGGAGGTCTTTGGCAATATAAAGCAATCTTGCAGCATGGCAGGACTTGAGCAACAGACAAGGTTGAAGTCCATTTACAAAGCCAGAAGTCCCATTTCCAGCTTTTAAAAAGTACAGGAGCTTTCCTGAAGGCTCTGTCTAACCCAACATCACTAGCACAGTGCTACTTCCCACTGGCAAGGGGGCACACAGATATTCATACAGATGAGAGTGGAAGGAGGGTGGTTGAAGGAACAGATTTCTTGCCACATGACACCCTACAACCTGGCAACCCCGAGGGAACAAGAGACCTGAAGCCACACAGGGTTCCCTATTTAGCTGGCTGTGGGTTTTTGAGGCTTTGCTGCTCACTGGCTGCCCACCTTCCCTCACAACCTGTTCAACCTCAGGTTGGCAGGTCAGGTGTGATCTCAGCAAAGATAAGCCTTTCCACCACTCCATGAAACCATGCTACTCCCTCTTTCCTTCCAAAGGAGTCCACATACTTGACTTTTTTATTTTCCTGGGCAAAGAGGAGTGTGAATAATAGATTTGCTACTGGCAGGGCTCACTACTGAAGTGTGGGTCTGATTTTGCTACAGGGATAAATCAAAGGAAGATGGCAGGGTGGTCAGGTGAGCATTTGACCAGAGCTTTAACCATGCATTTAATTTACAAGCAGGGTGAAGGTTTAATATATCATCCCTCTGTAAACACACTCATGTGGCATCCCCCCACCTGTCTCCTGGGGAATCAGGGTAATTGGCACAGACTGAGAAGCTGAGCCCAAACTGACTTTACAGGACACTGCAGACAAGGGTGGCTGTGAGCAGAAGCATTAGGCATTACAATATTGTACTAAGTGCCCCAGCTATCAGTGGCCAAGGAGCAAGAAAACACCTGGCTGGCTGGGTTGCATTTACTGCAATGTAACAGTTTGATTGTGTCATGGTTTGACAAACCAATTCAGATTGTGAAGAGATGTGCAGCCAAACGCTGGCTATTGCAGGTAGAAGCAGCAAGCTGTCAAGTTTGGTCTCTCCATCAAGACTTGCCTCCTGCAGCATGCCATCTCTATCATCCAGAGCCAGTGCATCTTTTCTGCATCCCATCCCCAGCGTGTTCTCCTCACCTCACACTCACAGCACCTCCTGATCCCATAGCCCTGGCAAAGTTTCCCTCCATGAGGCTCACAAAGAAGGGCACCACTTCCATCCTGTCCATAACACCACGTTGTACTGGTTTGTGGATTTCTCCAGCGCCCAGGGCGGTGTCTCTGGAGTCGTGACTCACTGAGGGTGGGAGCAGGAGACAGCAAGGGTGTCTGCCAGTGGTAGGAAAGCTCTGCCTCCCTCTCCCTGCAATTGCCTGCTGGGCATATGGGAATAGTGCCCCCGAGTACAGTGCGGCTGGCCGGATTATCAAAGATCTCCAGCTGAGATCTTTTCACACGGTGCGAAGTGCCAGCCACTGAACAGCTAACCTGATATTGAAGGACACACTGCACCACAGCCTCTGAACTGGCTTTGTTTTAAAGGTTCTGTCTTTTGTCTGTAACTCTTCGGCTTTCCGTCTCTTTTTACCTTCTCTGGGGCCGCTCTCTGCTTCCCTCTTTCAGCCCCTGTTTTTCTCCTCCTGGTCAGGCAGATTCCCTCTCTGTGACATGACTATCAGCTTGTGGCTTCAGCTCACTGAAACAAAACTGCAGGCACCTGTACTAAACTGGTGATCTAAACTCCTACAGCTAATGGAACAGGAGACCCTCTGAGAGCATGTCTTCCCCTCTCATTTTTATTTCTTTGTTAGACTGGCAGAAACCCTCTCCTGGAGTTGTCAATATCTCTCCAGCAGCTATAGAAGCAGTTGAATTTGTGCAAACCACCCACTTTTTAGGCAATCAGAGTATGGTGAGATGACTCCTGCCCTTGTCTTCCAGAGAAGCTAAAGGTAAATTTTCTCCTGTAGCTTCCTGGTGACCTTTTTAAATAAACATAAACACTCAGGAAGCTTTGAGACGTTTTAATTTTTGAAAACAAGAGGCTGATATGACTGGGTTGTAGGAAGGCCAATATGAAACTAGTGCTTTCTACCTGAGATTCCCATCAAACTATTGTTCAGTTCACCTATATCTAATGAGTATGAACTGCCATCAGTATAAATGACAGCTTGTTTACAGGGGCTGGACCAGAGTCTTGCAGACTAAAAGCCAGGAATTTGCACTTCTTCCCCCCAAAATCAGCCTCTCTCCACTGCTTTGGACCATCAAAACAGTCAGGAGTCTTGCACAAGGTCTCATCAGAAAGTGAGACTTGCACACCTCATTGTCAAAGGCCCTTAAAGGCTTTTAAAATGCAGTTTGCACAGGAATAACTCCTTCTAGGACTTCAATAAAAATACCCCACAGCAACATGAGACTCTTGTTTCTGACACAGACTGCCTGGATTGGGTGAGGATGGTTCTGTTCATCTGTGCCCAAAGGTGTCTCCATTACAGATTGGATAATGTTTTTTTAATATCACTCAGGAGTATCACATAATCCTAATCAGGAAGGAAAGCAAGAGTGCTGCTTCCAGTTTAAGCCAGTGTGAAATCTGCATTTCTAAGATCAAATGTTCAAAAGCATGAGTTCTGCTGCAGAAACCAGTAATTAAAATTTAAATCACAAACAATTATTTAACGTGAAAAAGTATGAAAGAAATAGTGTTTGACCTCAAGTTTTTCAGTATAAAGAATATAACTTTCTAACTGTATAGGCAAATTTCAGAAGTTAAGGAGCTCATTATTTAGCTAAGCCAGAGATGATATGTGATCATCTGACTCCAAAAACAGGCCTTTTTGGAAAAAAACAGCCACAGTTTGTCAGGGTATGGTGAGCTGCAATTTTAATGTAGAAATTTGATGCAATCATGCAATTTTTCCATTCTCCCCATCCCCCCAGACCAAACCTGGAGGTAGAAATGTGAACAGAGATCAATTTAAATCATGGCTTCAGGCTCTGGGATTTTGGCCCGCTCACTTCCTACTGTTAATATCAAAGCATTAGGAGTTTTACATGCAGAGCAATAATGTTTTACCCGGCTAACGCCCTTTTCCTCTGACTGCAGCTAGAAGAGCTGCTGAGATGTGACAGAGCTGGGTGGAGAGCTGGCCATCCCTGGACCTTTGCCTTGTCTCCTTCTCACCACCACTGCTGAGTATCTCTGCCAAAAAGCCAGCACGGGCAGCTCTGCAGTCGCCTCCAGGCAGAGCTCCCTCACAATAGCCCAGGCTGATACCTGGAGCAGTTAACAAGCACTTGAGTTGGTGGGTTGGGAAGGGAATGGAAGGAACAAGGATGAACAGCTGGAGAATAATAACTTTCTAAGGGGATTGGCTGCCACTTGAACAGCACGTCTGATCACAGCTTTGTTGCCAAGCATCTGTTTTCTTCCTACCTCCTGATGTGGTCCGGCTTCTTTGCTTTGACTTTGCTCCCTTCTTCATGTTCTGAAATTGTGTTTCTCAAATTCTTATGCATTCTCTGGGTTACAGAAAGGACTCAGAATTCTGCAGGCCCTGCCATGTATTTGAGAATTGCCCCCCCATCCCTTCGTGTGCTGTTCTGCCTAAAAATGTCGTGCCAAACAGGCTTAATCAAGCTCCCCAAACTAGTCAGATCTCCAGGGAGTCCAAATTTGTATATTTTCTTAGGCAGAGTAATATCACACAGAGTACTGAACAACAGTTAAAAACCACATCTGGATCTTGCTCTATTATAATACATCCATAGCCCTAAGGGGAAGCCCTGTGGTTTGGTGATTCATGAAACCTGCGTTTTATTCCCAGCTCCTCCACTGCCTCCTTGGGTGACCTTAACTAAGTTATTTCACTGCCCTGTTTTTCGATTCTGCCATCTGTGAAAATGAGTGGGGTGATGCTGCCTCCTGCCCAAAGCCCTTTGGTAGCCTCTGAAGGCAAGAGCCAAGCACTGTTGCCCAGCCTTGCGGGACATTTCCATGTGGGATTTGATGCAGGTGTGCCCACACCTTTCCTCCACAGACCAGTGCACCTCTGCAGACCCCAGGAGGCATCTCTGCATCCCCACTGCAACTGGCTGTGCCCAGCACCATCAGAGACATGACCCTGTTCCTGTGCATGAGGCCCGGGAGCAGGACACTTGCCAGAGCCTGGAGCAGCATTTGGGACGGTGCCATTCGGCTTGTCCTGCTAGGAAACTCCATGTTCAGTGGCAGCTCTGTCATTTCTCCTGCTGTGATAGGCACGTATTTAATGGCCTGCCATGGTAATTTACACATGTCAGCAGAGACAGAAGCAGAGAGGTTTGTGCAGGCTGAAAGTCCCAAATTCCCTTTTCTCTTGCATAAAAACACTCGGAGGAAAAAGAAGCATGTCTGTGACAAGAAGATTGTGTCCTGCAGAGAAGGGATGAACACACCCAGTCTCTTTGCAGGTCAGTAGGAGGTGGTCATTGTTCCTCTGAGTGTTACGTGGCTCATTCAGCTGGGGCTTGCTGTGACACAAACAGTTAAGCTCCTAAAGAGCACCAAGTGACAAGCCCTGCTTTTCCTTTGAGAAATATTCCCATATTCCACAGGTTACAATCCACTAGATAACAACCTTGAGTTGAATGTTATCATGGCTGAGATTTCTCAGTGCAGCAACATACAGGATACTTTTTTGGTTTACTACCCACTCCAGAATAAAAAAAAAAAAAAA